>JAYDZE010002642.1:0-10926 GCA_034509125.1 Monilaria moniliformis
AGTCACTGGGGTAACTCTAACCTGATGGTCTCATCTGATCATCGTTTTGGAAGAGACGTCTACCCTCAATATTTTGCAGAACAAGGATGGGGCTCCGTGGGTTTATCTGCTGGTCATCTTGCTGCTCAAGCTGTTTCGTCACTTAAAATAGCTGACGACGCGCATGTGGATGCTTATATGTTCAACCGGATGCTAAGAGGGTGAAAAGATGCAAAAACAAAATCTGAGAGAATTGGTCAAGGTGTTGTGCGAGCACTAGGTTCTGTTTTGAATCATTTTCTGTATATACATGTGGAGTGAACTCGGCTGTCCCTTATATAAGATATCATATTTTGTATCGTCACATTTTCGTACTTTGGCTTTCGTATTTTACTGTTTCTTGATTACTTGAAATTTTCTAAGATGTTATAACTTGCTCAATTGTTCCACTTGCAGCGGTTTCCCAAGCAAACAAATACACTGTAATCAGCTTGATACGTATTAATCTGGTATTTGTTTGTGTCAGCAGGAGATATCTAAAGCGTGTTGTGGTCTCTTGATATTAATCCACATCTGTAGTAAAATTCTCCATGCTATGAAATCTGTTTCGTGGGGATAAGAAGAATTTTTGCTTATGTTTTAAGATAAAAGTAACTTGACAGACTTCCTTTCCCAGAAAATTAGGTTGACAAGTGCGCATCCATGTAAAAGTTCGACAATCTATTAATTTTTAAAAATGTTATATAAGTTGCGACAACATATTACAACAATTCGCAAGATCAAGAGTCCCAAATGTCTTGGTATTCCCGCATATAAGTTCACAAGCAATGGATGTTGGGCATCGTGGTCACGTATCTTGTTTAGAGAGAGTCCAACCTTAGAGGTGCTTCCGTATCTTGTTTACAGAGAGTGCAACCTTAGAGGTGCTTCCGTATCTTGTCTCTGTTGCTGATCCTCATCTTCCAGCTCTGAACTACTTGAAGGTTTCTCACCGGGTGCAATGAGGTTCTTGAACCAGGTAGGTTGGAATTGGGGGGTTCCACCATTAGAGTTGCTGGGGGAATCTGGACCCGTAATCATATTGTTGGATGTAATTCCAGCTAAAAAACGATATGCTACTTTGCTGGCAGTTATGATTTCGGTTTTGGCTTGCCTTAACTGCAACCATAACCATAATAAGGGGCTTCAGAAATTTCAACACAAATGGGGGTGCGGAAAATAGTTATGTATAGCTATCGTATAAACAGAGCTCCAACAAGGAGTTTGTGGGAATCAGCAAATGGACATTAGAGCCTTACTCTATATGCTGTGTTTCCGGCTATTTCTACAGCAGTGTCTCCAGCATTTGCAAACCTGTTTACCCAACCTGTTATGGAGGTGAAAAGATTACTACAACTCCAAGAAGCCATGAAAAGGGGTTATAAAAGATGCTCACTATGATAACCCAAGAGTAAAAAGTAAAAATGCTGCTTACAATTACTTAGTGCAACATGCAATTTCGATACACCTACTTACAGAATGACCTTGTTGATCCATGTAAACCTAAGAATCAGTATATGAGAGTTCCTTAATCCAGGAGAAGCAAAAAATTACTTTGCAATTAATCACATATGGAAAACCTTGTGCAGGCTAAGGAAAAGAACCAAGCTGTTATAAGAAAACACTGAAGTTAACAAACTTAATCAAGTAAATAAGAGAGGGCAAATGATAGAGCCAAGTCCCTGAGAATCTATGACTTTCAATTGTTTCCAAGTGAAAAAGCATATTATATATTATATCCACAGCTAGTCTGATAAGTCATAGAAAAGTGTATATTCCACACAAATAGTCCCACATAATTATACCTAGGGTAACTAACTTCAATATTTACAGAACAGGAAGTTGAAGGTCAAGGAAAGATAGTTGAGCAAAACACTGCCAAGTTATTACATAAGCTGATATACAGTGCCCATTTTCCAAAATTAACTTCTAACCAGAATCTGACAAACAAAGGGGAGCTATATTAATTAAAAATGAAATAGTTTGCAATCAAAAGAAGAACAATAGTCACTCAGAGGACTGCCTTACCAGGTAGCTTAGAAACACCCAGTCTTTCACAAAACTCATCACAGAAATGATTGCAATTTTTTGCTAACAAATCATATGATTCTCCAGGCCACTCTCTGCTCAGTTCCCTGATAATTTGGTTAATCTTAGAGATAGAATTTGTGGTTTGTCCAAGTTTAATGCTTTCACGGTATGTATACATTGGATTCTGCGTTGAAGGACAGTGGAAGACTCCAGTTCCCTGCTCGCAGAACCCAAAAGACCATTCTTCATCACCATAAACCTGTTGAGCAATTGAAAATTCAGTAACAATAGTATAATCATAACTCAGCTGTATGCAGAAGTGCATTAAAAGTCAGGTAGGCAAAAGATATACATATTAAGTTTAAGTGAAAACACAGAAAGATCCCCCATAACCTGCTCAAACAATACTGATTTGAAAAAGAAAAAAAAAAGATCTGAAAGTTATGAGACAATGTAGATATAGAAGAAAATGAATAAGCATCAAAATGGTTAAAACTGCAAAACCCAAAAGATTTATGAGAAACACAATATGCAACCTTGCTATAAGGGATCTGGAGACAGAAAATCAGTATCCTTTTACACACGATATTCTCACATTAAGTACAGTAGAAATAGGATCTCACACTCTAATAATTCATTGTAATAGTAACACCAGTCAAAGCATCCACTCGAGTGACATGCTTAACTACAAGAACCTACCGATCTGGTTCAGAGTTGACTTACAAACTCTTTTGATATATCCCACTACTAATTTTAACACATTAGATAAGATTGCCTTGCCATAAGACCCATAACCAAATAGAGAACAGCTCGTTGTTCAAACAAGCGCACAACTCTATAGATGATGAAAAAGAGCTAGCTTCTATTAACATTGTTTCTAACATATCACATCCCAGATATTCAAAAATTCGTAATTCATCAGAATAAACTGGATTAGAACCTCTGACATGTTCTGGCCGACTAATACCAACAAGTTATGCAAAGAAACAAAATTGTTTTAACCTATAACGATGTACATAACATGGAAACATTAAGGTAAACAACCTTAACATCTCAAGACAGGTGGCAATTAAAATATGGTCAGGAGGGGCTATGGTCTGTTTGGTGGAAAAACTACCACCCACCACATGCTTTTTCGTTTTATACTCCATTTCCATTGACAGCTGAGAGATCTTGTTGACTGATTTTCAAGAAGCCATTGGGGATTTCCCACCAAAGAAAAGCATACACTCATCTTTGTGCCAAACCCCAATCCATCCAACCAAGGAGTCAATGCAGTCGATGCAGCCCAAACAGTTATGATTCTTATGAACAAATTAAAAGGCACTATGTTCTGAAATAAACTATAGACTGTAATCAAACATTCATATGCCTCTCTCTTGACACTTGCAGAAAGTATTACATCAAAATGTCATAGTCTCAGGACAATTCAGCTAAAGCAACCACATTCAAGAGATGAACAAGAATGTGATGCATTTTCTTGATGCTAAAAGTTTCATGACCCAACATCAATTTCTTCTCAAAATCCAAAATGGAAGGACACAAAGATGCAGTAAAGAATCGATATAGTTGTTGGCGCAGATAAACTGCATACAATGTGGAACAACTGAATTGTCAGCCATGATCCAAAAAAACATGTCAAATGCTGATAGTTTAAGCCAGATATCCCCTGAACTTTAAAATCCAAGCTATTAACACTAAATTTATATTGATACAGGTAATAGTCATACTCCCTAAGGAGAAAGCTCAATGCTTAACACTAACTTGATATTGATACATGTAACAATTATACTCCCTAAGGTGAAAGCTCAATGCATAACACTAATATATATATACATATAGAATACTTGATTAGAACCCTTAATCAAGTACAAACTATTCTTTAAAAATTTCAAAATCAGGACACCCTTTTCTCAAAACCAAGTCCAAATCCAGCCCCACCTAACTTAGAACTGCTTCGACCAAGAAAATATTCGAAAAGAGGAATCAATAAAACACCAGAAACGTCAGCTAACAGAATCCCAAAAAATCAAATTCCCAAATTGAGAACAAATTTTACTACGCAAATACTAAAACATCATTAGCCAAACCACTGCAACAATACTCAAAAACCCACACAAAGCAGAGTGCGAGTGCGAAACCTGAACGGCGCTGTGGAAGATGCCGCCGAGGCCAATTCCGTCTTTGAAAATCTTGTTGATCTGCATTATGGTGTTGTTGGTTTTGTCGCTGCCGCTGTTGGTGACGTCGTAGACATGGAGGATTACCTCCGTCATCTTAAATTCAGCGTTTTCCTTTCCCCTCCAAAATGTCGATTGAATTCAAAAACCCTGTCGTCCACAAAGATTTTCGATTTTTATCTCTATTTGAAAGTAGAATCAGGTGAAATGATTGAGGATGAGCAGTGAATATGTATTTATCTTTGGGTGAAACAATTGAAATAGGTGAATGTAATTAAGGAGCAGATGGCGGTATGAATGAATGTAAAACACTTGATTCATTTTGCTTTATATTCTTTTCCGACTAGAAATAGTGAATTATATCGAACATTAGTACTAATTAAAATCAAATATTAAGGGCCTCCAATAATTGAAGTTGTATGCTTGCATCTTCAGATAGGATTGGAATATACATTATTATTATTATTATTATTATTATTATTATTATTATTATTATTATTATTATTATTATTATTATTATTATTATTATATATTTCCTTTCATTTCATTTCATTTCATCATCTAAATTGGTCGGTCCACTTAGGCTCGATATGTTCATTCATTTTATTTATTTTTAATAAATTCTTTTATTGAAGTTTGATTTTGATTAATTGATTGTATCTCAATTCAAACACAAAATTTGTGTCGTCTCGTATTAAATGTTAAGACCCATGATGTTTTGGATACCTAAATAGGTACAATTACAAATACAAATGATATATCGATTTCTTTCTTTGCAAAGCATCAAAGTGTACAAAGAAAATGATAATATCCAACATTAAACTAAGCAAACCATTAGACTAGAGGCTGGAAAATACTCCACTTCCCCTATCAAACAACCTCAAGTTAGCAGCTAGATAAGACAAGCCATTCTTATTACATGGTACATTGCCCCTGTTTCCATTCCAATTCAAGAAAACTATGGCAGCCCTCAAAAACTAGCTAGTAATAATCAAACCAACATATCTATCAAGGAAAAATATATATATGCTTACAGCAGCGTTGCATCTTGTTATTTTATCTGGTGATTTAGCGGCCTTCATTGGTTATGAGCTGCGAGAAAACCCGGCTCGTTGACATGTCCGAGCCACCATCATAATCCTGATCCCCGTCGATGTCTGCACGCCTCAATGGAACAACGACAGGAGCTTCACCATCACCACCATTACCATCCGTTGCCTGTTGCTCTTCTTCCCTTGGCCTGTCGTTTGTCTGTAGCTGATACGCATACTCCAAATTCCACAGCACGTCGCCCATAGTCGGCCTATCCACACCATATTCAGCCAAACACTTCTCAGCCGTCTCGCCAAATTTCTTGAGGGCGCTTGGCTTGATCTGACCTCTGAGATGAGGATCTACAATCTCATTGATCATCCCTTTCTTGTGCCACTCCATTGCCCATTCAGCTAAGTTTACTTGCTCGCGGTTTAGTAATGGATCGACTGCAGGTCGAGCACAAAGAACCTCAAAGAGCACGACCCCGAATGAGTAGACGTCTGACTTATCAGTGAGCTGCTGTCTCCTGAAATATTCAGGATCTAAGTAGCCGAAGCTGCCTTTGACACCAGTGCTGACATGAGTCTCGTCTAGGCACGGCCCTGACTTTGAGAGGCCGAAATCAGCAACCTTAGCAACACAGTTTTCATCAAGCAGAATGTTGGTTGATTTGATGTCACGGTGGATGATCCCTTGAGCTGAGCCGGTGTGGAGGTAATGAAGCCCTCTGGCTGCCCCGATGCATATCTCAAGCCGTTGCTTCCAAGATAAAGGTGGTGAGTCGCTACCATAGAGATGGTTTCTCAACGGCCCCTTCTCCATGTACTCATAGACAAGTATCATCTCGGATTGCTCCTCACAGTAGCCAACGAGTGAGACAAGATGGCGGTGGCGAATCTTGGATAGTACAGTAATTTCAGTATGAAACTCCGGGAGCCCCTGCCTTGAGCCAGGCACACCTCGCTTCACAGCAACTTTAATGTTGTCTTTGAGAACCCCTTTGTAAACCATGCCAAAACCACCCGAGCCAACTATCAAATTCTTGTCAAAATTATCGGTAGCAAGCTGTAGATCGGCAAATAGGATCTTCAAATCATAGTAGCCGTAGGGGCCGGGAGAGGCAAGGACCGTGCCCTGAGATATTGTGGCATGGGAGCTACCACCACCAAACACGCGCAAAGAAGTCCAGCCTGCGCTCTCTGCACGCCTTGTCTTGGGCTTGGGCTTCCTCTTCCTGCATCTCAGTATGGCTAAAACCGTCACAACTGCCAAACTCAGCATGAAAACTCCACCAACGACACAACCTAACACGATCCACTTGCCACCCTTCTTGGACCTCGGGGGCGAGGGAGCCACATAGTTCACCATTCTCATGATCTCCACCCCGTTAAGCATAGCATTCTTCTTCATGGTGTTGCTCAAGTCCGAGGGGCCAACACTGATCCGAACAACACCAGAACCCCTCATATTCTTCACGACAAAGTCAATGTAATAAGGAGATGCAAGTCTGTGAAATGCAAGCACAGACAGATCCACATCCTTGTATGCAGTAACACCGTTTATATATATGTTGAAGTACAATGTGTTGAGGGCAACACTCACGATATCACAGAAATGCAGACGAACCAAATGCATAGCACCCTCGGAGCTCACCGGGAAATCCCATGTTATGTTGAAATGATTAGCCAAACTCCCATTATATACATTCATCTGCTGTGCAGTCATGTACACATTGTCGGGGGCGACCTCCCTCGTTGCCCCGCCCTGCTGGTAGTTAGGAGGATCACTAGTCCTAGCAACCTTAGCAGCATATTTAATCACAAGAAAATCCTCATCAGGAATCCAACTCCTCCAAAGTGTGTCATTAAAAGGTGTTAGCAACAAACCTCCAACATTAACTCTATGAACAGTTTCCAAAACTTGGTTTGAAACATTCTGCTTAAACTCACTAATCTCTTCAGGGCTAATCAAGGCTATCCCACCAGAATCAATGAAGAAATCTCTGGGTGCTGAGAAAACCTCAATTGCACTCACAAATGCAAAATTGGAATCGTTATCAGGTGTGAACACAATCTCAAGCTCATCTCTATCTACCATGACAAAGAACTCTTTAACAACAGTAACATTAGCACTAAAACTAGTTAAAAGAGAAATCCCATTTGCGGAAACACCAAATTTTCCATTTTTGAGATCATAATTCCGAGAGCTAAAGGGAGAGAAATGCAGCCGCACCAAATGAGTACCAAGATTCTTGATATCAAAAGTGTAGCTCGAAGCAGAAGTGAAAACTCGAGCTGTGCTGTAAATAACAGCAGAATTCGAAGATGAATTTCGGTTTGTGAGAGAAGATGATTTACCTTCCGACAGATACGTTGAACCTTGGTCTGAAGAATCCCCAAGAAAGTGTCTGTTGTAAACAATCTCTGTAGTAGAATCGGATCCACAGCTGATGAGAAAATTATCTTGGGGTGTGAAAGCATATGAAGTAGTTAAAAACAAAAGAAGTGGAAAGAATCTTGCAGCCATGAGTGCTTAGACACGAGCAACAGAACTTCACGAAAAGGGGGGAATATAATGAAAAGATATAATTCAACTAGGGAAAATCTTGGACTCTGTAAGAACTGGATGCCAGAAAATCTTAGTATAAGTTCTTGAAAAGGTGGAGGGTTTTGGCATCTTAGAATTTAGTGGGTTTTGTACTAATTCAAGATTTTGAGATTTTCCATCCGAAAAAGAAAAAAAATCAAGATTTTGAAGATGGGGCCATAACCGAGAAAACTATTTCACAGACCATTTGTGCAGTACAAAACCAGAAACATGGGTGAAATTGCTTGTGCATTGAACAGCTATAGTTTGACTTAGGACGCTTTGCATGTGCAGATTTTAATGTGGGATTATATTTTAGTTCAAATTCTTCAAAAAATTCTTTGATATAATTTTGTGACGTCTATAAGTTTAGCATGGGCTTTTCCTTTTTGATGTAGTTAACTGAATTTTGTCGAAATAGTATTTTCTTTATTACTCAGTAGAGCTGTTAGAACTGTTCTGGTTACTGTTTACCTTATTGTGGAGAGGTACAGGAAGCTATATACAATCAAACAATTCATGCAATTCAACAATTAAAAATAGGATTTGATATTAATAAAAAGCAAGTTGAATAGCAACTTCTATCTTAAAATAAGGAGAAAACCATGTTTGCAAACATCAACTTCTTCAGCATAGAGAAAAAAAAAAAGAACTAAAATCTAAAATCACGTGAGCAGGGCCGACAACAAATTTTCCTCACCATTTTTTGTGTGTCATTTAATAATTAATATATATATATAATAGTAAAATAGGTAGTTTTAAAATAACTAGCAAAAATGGACTGAAGTACAAAAGATTATTATTGTCAATAGCATTAACTGGGGTTCTGTGGAAGCAAGGAAATTATTTTTTGGGGGAAGAAAAGAGAAATTTTAATGCACATCCAACCGTGAAAATGGACTATAACAAGAATAAATGAATAATAATGTCACAAATGTACTTTTTCTATATTCTTCAAAAAAAAAAATGTACTTTTTCTATAAATATTATAAAAAGACTACTTTAATCAGATGAATGGAGTTTCGTACAGGAAAGATATGGCATTAGGTCATCCACAATCTCATCCATTAACCATTCATATTCTTACATTATTTATCTATTATTCATGAGTCTCGCAATACTTTTTACTCCATCTATTAACTAAGAGACAACACATGCATCCCTCATCATTTAACCATCATTTCCCTTAAATATTCATGAATCTAATCTTTAATTTTTTTATTTATTAGATTTATTACATTTTTTAATTAAATTCAATTTCCAATTTAATAAAACATGCGAAATTCATTAAAGAAATAAAAATTATATAATTTTAAAATTCCTAATATTACATAATTAAAAATAAAAAATTACATAATAAAAAATTCCTAATTTAAAAATCAAAAATTACATAATTTAAAAATCTTAAAATTACATTATTAAAATTCCTAGAAATACTAATCCTTCGGAAACGTATCCAAATCCTTCTGGAGATTGTTGATCAATCTCCAGTGCACCTCCAACAAGTTGTACATTAGTGTTTTGTTGGCCACCGCCTCCGGATCCGCACTGCTCGAAGCCGGCGCTTTTTCCCTTCTCTTCGCTGCCTTCGTTCCGATCGGACGGGCTCGACTCGACCTCCCTGACGCCCCGAGCTCGCTCCTTCGGAGCCTTTGCCACCACTCGTGGAGTAGTAGCCGGTCGAGGTGTGCTTCATGCGCTTCGGCTCTGAATCGAGGCCACCCACTCACTTATCGATGCTTCGCACCTTATTCCAAGTGGGGTGTACTTGAATGGTCTACCGGTGTCGTTTTGGTAGACATGCATGACGGATTTTAGAATATCCACCTCATTCGCGCCGCTTGGCCAATCATTCTCCTAGTTGTTGTAGATGCCACATAACTTGGAGAATTACGGGCTAACTCGATCTAAATGAGCTTGAATCATCTTCTGAGTGTGCGCTGGGACGCACTTCGGTCGGCTACCGTTGTATGCGCGGCAACCCTATCCCAAAAAACTTTGATTTTTTGTTGGTTGCCGATTATGAGATCCTAGCTAGTATCGAAATACACATCGAAAATTCATTTTGTCTCCTCCGAGGTGTATGCCGCTCGAACATCGCAGCACGTTGGTTGGTCGGACAATTGGATGTCGTCCAACTGCTGCGCGGGGATCTTGTGGTGGGTGGGGAGCTCGTGGGGGTTGGTTGCAGACTGAGAGAAGCCCGGCGTATATGCCTCGTAAGTCTCATGCATGAACCAATCGCGCCATTTGGGTTGGTTGTCGTCGCCGGACAATTTTTGCACTTAATTAAAAGGATGTGATGAAGAAGATGAAATTGAGAGAGAAAAATGGAATAGGTGTGGAAAATGAAGTGGGGGAATGAGATATTTATAGGAGTGTATGAATTAAAAAAAATCAAATGTGGCCATTTTTTTCCATTTGATTTTTTTTTCAAATTTACGCAGATATAAAATAAATTTAAAAATGGTCACAAAACTCACCCACTCGCAGGGGCAACAAGTGGCGCGAGATGCACCCTCTTATTGGACGCAGAGGGGAGAGACGCTTGGTGGGATGACCCACCCTCTTTCCCTCTACCTCGTGCTTCCCATCCTGCCCCACCCCTTGCAACGCATGCCGCGCCCGTCCCGTCCCGCTAGGACGGGATGCAGGGTGCCCACTGCAGATGCCCTTAGTCCCCTTCTTACTGTTAGTTTGTTAATCTATTGCATCAAATTTATAAAATTGTTGATCTGTTGTAAAATTTACTGTACTCAAAGAATAAAATTTACTTGGGTTCAAATTCTTGAGAGGACAAAAAATTCATTTTTAAGTACAATAAATTTCACAAGAAATTCGGTAATTTTATTGACTAACATATTAATAATAAAATAAGACTAATTTGAACCACACTCATATTGTATATTTATATTTATCAATATCACATAGCAAAAGATGCACATTACTAAAAACAAGCACAAATTAACAATTTACTTAAAAATCAAACTAATAAAATGTAGGGATAATTGCCATTTAAATCATAACTTTTCGTTGACTTCTGGTCAATCTCATAACTTTTGAAACTGGAACATAA
>JAYDZE010002653.1:0-10925 GCA_034509125.1 Monilaria moniliformis
TACGATACTCTTGCTTGCCCTTACTACAATAGCCTTGTACACTTGCAAGTATAAGTCACTAAATTAGGACGAGTCAGAGCTTCTTGTTCCCGATAACGCATGTGGGGTCGCCAGGCGGCGACGAATGGGGGCAGAAAATCATGGCCTCAGCGCGGGCTGAGGGCATGGTATCCTAGCCAGTGACAAGGGACTGGATCAAAGGCATCAAGGGTGACAACGGATGGGGCGTCAGGGGCAATGTCGGGCAGGGCGTCAGGGACGATGGTGATTGGGGCGTTGGGGATGATGGCGCGAAAAGTGAGGGAACTGATGTGCGGAGCGAGGTGTTGTGGATGTACGTTTCCACGGCCTTCTCCATTCTCCGAAAGTGATTATCGATTTGGGCGTTGAGACTTGTCTCGAGCGTTTGCATTCGAGCGTTGAGGGCGTCTATTCCTTGGAGTTGGAGACAGATCTCGCCCATTCCCTTCTATATCTCTTCGAGACGCGCGTCCGTAGTGCAGGTGTTCACCATCTCGTTGAGTTTTCCACGTTCACCGCACCAAATTGATATGGAGTAAATGTCAACTATGGTAAACTCGAAAGAACGATGCAATGTGCGAATGAATTTTGAGACAAGAGTGGTATAACAAACGAAAAGAGAATATATTATAGCTTGTCAAAAGAACAGAATACAATCCCTCTTTCGAGGTCCGTCGCACCAAATACATAGGTGGGTTCCCAAATTATACCTATCAATTCAACATGCTCCATCTCTAACCTCAATGGAGTGTTTATAGACCATAATTCAAGACTCTTAATCCTAACAAGACTATATCTATCTAAGAAGATATGCACAATATCTTTTTGAGACATAATGCTATCTTTTACAAAAGATAAGAACAAATACTAAAAGATAAAGACACCATGAAAAGATAAAGACCCATGATTATCTCTTTTTAAGTAGATAACATGGTTTCCTATTAAAATAAAGACCTTTCGAACAGTGGGCTGGCCCGTTGTGGTAGCCCCTCAGGTGGGCCTTGGTGTTATCAGCGCACCAGCAGTGCCAGGCGTTTCCAGTCTCATGTGCCCCGCACACAGTGCGTCTGGCGCTCACTACTAGTGCGCCCGGTGGCCGGTGCACCCAGCAGGCAGTGCGCCCGACGCTCACTGCTAGTGCGCCTAGTCGCCAGTGCATCTGGCGCCCAGCGCCAGTATACCCCGCGATCATTTGCCCCTTCTTTCATGTAGAATGGCAACCCACGTGCGCGATCGATATCAGCGGGTCACCAAAAGGCAGAGGCGGGCGAAGGGTTTTTGTTTCATAGACAGAGAGAGACTAGAGAATAGAGTCGAGATGCACAATGGAGAGTTTCCGTTTTGGCAGAGCAGCATTACTTTTAGAATTAAAATTTTAGTTGGGTTGTGCTTGGTTTTGGAATTGGAATGGTTACAGTCGACCCAAAATTGATCTTGGGCTTGGTTTTAGAATAGTTGCAGTCAACCCTAAATCACGACACAAATTAAAGAAAATAAATCGATCTTCTTCGGGACGGCGCCGACGGCCAAGGGAGAGGGCGACCATGACGTTCCCTGTAAGGGTAAGGGAAAATTGGCCATCGGGGGGTTAGCCGCCTCCTCCTGCCCCTGTGCATCCGCCAGTGACTCTAGTCTAAATATGTCCATGCTCTCTCCAAAAATTAAATGTTCGTGCTTAATAGTATTCCCTCCATTTACGAAAATATAAATTAATATTTAATAACACGAATGTAATAACTTTAGTTGAGTGATTGTGAGTTGAGAAATGGTCACATATTATTTATAGTGTTTGTGAAGAGTTAAGGAAGGATTCAGTAATGAGTCCAATAATTATATTTGTGTTTTATGGATAGATTTTAAAAAATACATATTTTTCATGAATGAAGATAATAGTTTTTGTGAGTAATACCCCAGTTTATCAATGATGTTAATTTCATATCAAATCAATTGATTTTGTACCAATTTTATCTTATTTAGTTTGCGATGTCCAAAAATACAACTGACAATTGAAATCGAGAAAAACTTTGCTGAGATTCAAATTTAATTTATTTATTGTTATCCCATTTTTACCCATTTTATCAATAAGCTATGGAGACAACTCACACTGTAACCTATCACAAACTTCTCATGGTTTTCATTATTTAAATCTATATGACGACAGTATAGTCGCTACAATGAGTATACATTATTATATAATTAGTTTATTTTTGAATATAGATGTGATTATATCCCATTTATATGTATAATTGCGCTAGCTTTGAGGTATAAAGAAAATAAAGGATAAGAAAATTTTCTCCTTTAAATCTCATATTTTTATTTTCTATTTTTATCTATAAAAATAAAAAAACTCACAATTTCTTGTTCATCATTTTTCTCTAATGAAGAATAAAATTATTATAAAGTATTGGTGACAATATTATCTCTTTTTAGAGGTTCATTAGAGGAGAAATGATGAATAAGAAAATGTGAAATCTCTTTTTATAAATAAGGGTGGAAAAGAAGAGAGTAGTTTTAAAGGGGGAATTTTTTCTAACCCCTCATTTTCTTAATTATACTTGAAAGATTTTCTTATACCTTATAGCACTCAGACAGTGAAATTAGTTTAGTCCAACTCACTACAAATTAACAATTAATGTTCTGTTCGTAATGCGCGCCCAACTAATCTTTTATTAATTTTCAACTAAAATATAATATTTTATAACATTCAAATAAAAAATATTCAGTTTTTATGACCATATGAAAAGGTTGGTCAAACGAGATGGGCCTGGCTCATCTAATTACTTCTTCTGTGTTATCTCATCTAATTACTTAATCTAATCCGATCACTTGTATTAATTAAGCTCAACATTATAGTCCTGTCAAAATGTTTAAGATTGATTTTTACAAGCTTATTCAAGACAGTGAAGGTTATTTGCAGCAAATAACACAATAATTATCTTAATTCGTTTTCCCGTTACTTTTAAAATATCATCTTTTCACATTTAGCAATCAATTATAATATTCCGAATTTTTTTGGCAAAGTTTGTCCAATGCACACCGCAAAAAAATGACGTGGTTTTACTTTTGAAAAACTCGGGTATTCTTATAGCAAGTATATAAATAGTGTAAAAGTACAAATTCATGTAAAATTTGTGTTTATTTTTATAGCAATTTAAGTAATCACAATAACTTTTGAATATAAACAACATCACAAATATTGGCAGATGTAGGGGCGGGAGGGGGCGGCCGATTCCCCCGACGGTCAATTTTCCTTTACCCCCACCGAAAAACTGCCGTAGTCACCTCCTCATTTGGCCGTCGGCACCGTCCCAAAGAAGATCGATTTGTTTTCTTCCATTTTTGTCGTGATTTAGAGCCGACTGCAACCATTCTAAAACCAAACCTAAGATTTATTTTGGATAGACTGTAACCATTCCAATTCCAAAACCAAGCACAACCCAACTAAAATTTTAATTCTAAAAGTAATGTTGTTATTCCAAAATGGGAACCCTCCGTTGTGCATCTTGACTCTATTCTCTAGTCCCCCTCTGTCTCTGTCGAAACAAAAACCCTTCGCTCGCCTCTGTCATTTGGTGACCCGTCGTGACTGCTGCAACCGACGATATGTCCCTCTCTCACGTCTCGAGCTGAAATTGGAATTGGAAACTGGGAACCCTCTTACCGACGATTTTGAGCTTTTTTTCTCTCTTCTGATTTTTGCTCGTTTTTGTCCTTTTAGAGAGGTTTATTTGACAGAGCTTTTTCAGGCTATATTTTGAAGCCGTAGGCGCATGATTTTTAACTTTTTCTTGTTGATTATGTGTAGAAATGAAGGTATTGCCAACGATTATATTTGCTTCCTTACAATTTGTCTCTCTCTCTTTTGACATCTTCTATTTTATGTGTCAAATGAATGTTGAAATTTTGAATACTTGAGCTAAAATATGAAGATTTTTTTGACATGTACTGTTTGTTTTCATTTTTTGGATGGAGTTGCTAAATATTGACATGCGGTAATTGGATAATGATAAATACTGCATTTTTTATAACCAAATTTAATTTACCAAACTTTAAAGATTCACAAGAAGTTACAAAAATATGCGGGTGCTCCTTCCAAAATAAAATATGAGAAATTTAATCTTTGACCGTAGTCTTGCTTATAAGAAATTTATTTGGTTAATAGCATAAATTTTTAAAGTTTTCAGACATAACTAAATTATGCTTTTTAATATTTGTGAAGTTCCAAAAGTTTATCTCATGCCTTCCATTTTTCAAAATTGGATCCGCAACTGAACATAAGCTTGACAATTTTGTACCACAGGGCAACAAACAATAATGTCCCATATATATTATCCAACAATAATATTTGTTGTAGTAATAGTGGCGTTGGCCGACGTAATTTCCCGGCGGATCATAGCTAACAACCACCCGTTACGGCACTGGCGCCCTGCGCAGCCCAATTGAGTGGAGTCGCGCCACACGACCTGCGTGTAGTGCAGGCACTCCCCTGATCCCACGCAGGAGTTGAAAGCGTAGTCGTAGCACGACTTCTCGCTCACCCGCATGCGAACGGCGTCCACCGCCGACAGACGCTCCGACCCCTCCGCTAAGTTCTCTCCGTACGGCCCCAGGAGTGCCCCATCTCGCAGTCGCCGTAGCGCTTCTGGGCGCAGCGGAGGGCGTAGTCGGCGACGGTAGCGTTCCACACCAGGGGCTGGACGCCCACCTCCGCTAGTGCGCGGTTGTGGGTGTTGAGGAAGTCCTGCGGCGAGTTCTGCCGGGTGGGATCAACGGCGGCTGCGGCGATGCAGGAAAATATTACGAGGAGGGAAATGGTGTCCATTTCATGATGGTTTTGTTGGATGAGGGAGATGAGTGTTTTGGTGTATTTATAAATGGAATGTACATGTTCGGAAAGTGGATTTTCGGTGAATTATGGGTTTCTATCTTTCCAAGGAAATCTAAGTTGATGATTTACTTGATGTTTAATTGATATCTGAGTTCTTGAATGACTTTAATGGATATCAACTTTTCTTTATTGCATGAAGATCAACTTGCCTAATGATGTTGACTGTATCAGTGTATCTGTTTGCATGTGCTGCTAGAGAGCGATGCTTTGACTCAATTTTCACACAACAGAATCAATTTCACTAAATAAGGTTGTTAATCAATCCAAGCTCAAGTACACCATCGATTTTAACTCGGCTCAATTGACCATATCTCAATGATTCATGTATGGTATGCATTTATGGTCAGTATTGTTTTTTTTTTTCAAAAACTTGACAGCCAAAATTAGTAATTAATTCTAATTAAGTTTTTAATTAGAATTTATTAGTGCTTTCAAATATTTTTCTAAATACTTGAAATTTTCTGTATTATTTATTTTCAATACCTGCACACGGACTTGACAAATTCAAGATTAAGGGTTTGATCCTTCTTATTGTTAATGCTTCACAATTAAAATTAACATAATATAATTTGATATAAAACTATAAATTGGAGTGGTATGGTATATATGTAAGGGGCATGTATGTTGATATTTACAACACTAAAAGCTTATTAATTTGTACTTAAAAATACATGAGGGGGCTATTTGATATTATAGTACACATTAAGGGTGTATTTAACACTTTCCTTTTCAAGATAATACATGTGTCAATAATTTACACGCAAATTAATAAAAATATTCAAGTTAAAACATAACGATGATAATATTACACAACAAATCCAACCATTATAGATTTGAAACAAATATTCCAGAGTTCACATTAAAGAAGTATATCTAGAATCGTGCCAAAATCTTTTTTATTGGAGTAAAACCTCAACCACAGTCCACAGAAATAAATATATATACACACACACCCCTTAGTATTGTAGGTGGCGGTTCTCTTTATAAGAAGTTATTACGAATACACTGAGGATACGATGTCTCTACCATACGTACTCGCATGCTATTCGACAGGAACACTTGTCAACATATTCACTTATTTTATCAGAAGAAGACATCATCATGCATGTGGCACGATTGTGGTTCCCTCATTATCTTTTAAAAAATCATATTAGTAAATTAAGACACTAATTATCTCCTTTTTTTAAACTTAAATAACAAATGTAAAATCATCTTCCATTTCCAGTTTCCCATCCGGTGCCTAAAGTCCACCAATTTATATAGAATTCGAAGATTCTCTTATCATGTGAATCTTGATTAATTTGCTTCAGCCTTCAGACAACTAACTAAAGTCCTCAATTGTGTAAAGTCATGTGAACACATGCGTGTCACTATCCTGATGTGGACATTTAAAAAATAAAAAACTACCAATTTTAGTGAGAAAAATGTATTGTTTGATTTAGTTAATGATTTAAATTCACAGCCTCAGGTAAAAAGACAATAAAAAAAGAGTCTGTGTTGATAATTACGATAAAATGGACAACATTGTATCAAAATTTCAGAAACCCAATGACTGAAAATGTGTATATGTGGCATATGCAATGTGAGTAAACTTATGACATGGATGGAAATTTGAATTAAAGAAGAATTCTAACAACTTAGACGGCAGTACATAAGTAAAACAAGATCGTTTAACTAAAACCACAATATATAGAGAAAACCAATATGCATGATAACACATACATAACACTATAATATAAGCAAGCCGCTGCAACAGCTCTAGCTCGAATAATTAATGCATTAAGTACCACATATCCAACACAAGGCACATATTAAGTTCTAGTAGGGACGCTGGCCGACGTAATTTCCCGGCGGATCATAGCTGCAGATGACGAACAGCCACCCGTTGCGGCACTGCCGCCGCGCGCAGCCCAAATGGGTGGACTCGCGCCACACGACCTGCGTGTAGTGAAGGCACTCCCCTCCCAAGCAGGAGTTGGAGCTGTGGTCGTAGCACGACTTCTCGCTCACCCACATGCCCACGGCATCCACCGCTGACAGCCGCCCCCATCCCTCCGCCAGGTTCTCGCCGTAGGGCCCCATCGAGTGCTCCATCTCGCAGTCGCCGTACCGCTTGTTGGCGTAGCGGAGGGCGTACCCGGCCACCGTCTCGTTCCACGCCAGGGGTGCTACGCCCACCTCCGCCCGCGCCCGGTTGTGGGCCTCCAGGAAGTCCTGCGGGGAGTTCAGCTGCCCGGGGTCGATGGCGGCGGCGCCCGCCATTGCTGTGGCGGTGATCAAGGAGAATATGAAGAGGGACTCCATTTTTCTGTGGTGGTTGTTTTGGGAGGTGATTGTGTTGGTCCATTTATTTATAGAGATGAAAATCATTCGTATCTCGTTCTATGTTTGGAAATATTTTTAATGCCAAGGAAAAGAAAATCTTATTTTCGTGATTAAAAGATTTTTTAGTTACGATTTGAAATATCGATTGTGGGTTGAACGACTTTATATATTTTGTAATCATGAAGAAAAAAGTGAAGTGGATTTATTAATTTTATTTCACCCAAAATTTCAACCGACTTAGATAAGATGAAAGTAATGTTATTGTCATTTTAAGAAGAAAAAAAAATTAAGGCTTCCCTAAAAAAATGAAGGCTATTGTATATATTTCCATTTCATGTATCAATAATAAAATAAAGATAATTAATATATGCAATTGAAATTAATTAAATGCGAAGATCTAGCATGCAAGTGCTTCATGCTGATGGGGTCTACTGTTGATGTTGATTGGAATGTGGCAAAAAGATAACATGTCTCGTGAATGATGGTGATTTTCATGATCTATATTTCATGTTAATAATTTACGTTTCATCCAAATACACTTGGTTGCTTGCCCCCATTACATATAAAAAAATCCCACGAGTGCTATTCGCATAATTTATATAATTATATCTAATAATTACAACAACGACCTTACCAAAAATAAAATCAATAAATAACTCAAAAAGAAAATCTAGCTAGAAGCTACATTAAAATTCTTAGTAATATCCAAACTATAAATTAGTTGTAAAAAGTTAAGATTTTGTTAAGTAATGTTTTTTCATGTAGCTTAATGTAGTTAGAAGAGAACGTGAGATTGTTTTACTTCAGAAAATTTCCCATTATTTTAAGGTAATAGAAGATGAAAGATACGCCCTTGGATCTTATATATATTTGTGGTTGCATTACTAAAAATTAAAAACAAATAAAATAAAATAGAAAATAAAATAAAAATGTATTATTCATCATGTGAATCTTGAATTTTTCTTCAGATAGATTAATAGGTGAGGTCATGTGCATGCATGTCACTATCCTGCGATGCAGCCGAGCCGAGCCGAGCCGACCAAAAAAATAGTTATATTGTATTGCCAAGGTAATTAGTTTTCATAATAAATATGTATTATATATATATATATATATATATGTTGTTAGTGTTTATGATAAGATTTGAGATGCTGACGTGAGACGTTAATAGTAAAGATTTGGTTGAATTTTTATTGTTAAATTGTGGATGGCCTAAAAAGTCAGAAATGCTCTCATTTGAATAACTCATTTAGAGGTGCATTATAAGTAACAAAAAATTCCGAAAAAATTAAAGATACTTCTAAGACTTTATATATTAAATAAATTGTATTTCTATAAATGTGACTAAAACAGTACTTTGTTATCTCAAGCTACTAAAAAAACTCATTTACACTTCCATCGTATCACCCATAGCAATGATATAACTAAATAAGATAAGATATCACTCAATGCTTGGACTAAGAGTTTTTTGACGACAGTATTTGTGCTTTTACGTGCCTTTTATATTGGCGAGTTTATCGTATAAGACTTATTTTTTTCTTACAGATTATTTTTTAAATTTACACACACATATTTTAGATAATTCAAACCCCAATCTATTGATTGGAAGAGAAGCGTCCTACCAACTGAATTGTGCTTCGTCGTCGGATGATTTACGGATTATTAAATTAACTTGATAAAAATGTCGATCACTTTCACTTGAATGGGATAACCATAATCTATCTCATGGATTTCACTGCTAGTAGAGAGTTATGTAAAACTATGAAATTAATGCCTAAAGATAATAAGATTATAAAAAAGGAAGATGATAGATTAGGCACAAATTTCTTTTGACTTATTGAGTTTGCGACTTTGTGTAGAAGAAGTGATTAATTGGATTTGCAATTACTTTTTACGGGGCGATAATTACGGGACCTGTGCTTCGCTGCTTGTTTTCAAACCTCAATTTGCTCCACTTTTTCCTCCAACCTTAATTTTCGTAACCTTTTGACTATGCGATGCGTATTCGTGTTTTTCGGATTTAATTAGCAATTTCCATTTTAAAATCACTCTTGAAAATCACGACTTTCGAGTTCAATACACTAATTTTCTCCTCGCCGATCAAAAGACTAAACACAAACTAGAATTGCTATGATCACATGTGCTTGGATTTACATAATATATTTAAGAAAATAGAGAAGCATTGTTAATAGTATATAACGATTGATTTAATATTAGTTTTATTATAAATATACGTGATCTATGATCATCATTCTATTTGACAAGATGTAACATCTAATTATGGGTTCAAATCATAATTACAAATAACAAAGGTCCAATCATCTGGACACAGGACATGAGCGCAGCCGACGCGTTGAGAGTCTAGCCAACCTACCTGCGTATAATGCCAACAATCACTCCTACTCCCACACAAAGACCGGTTTTAACGTCGTACAGAGACTTCTCATCGAGCCACATGTCGACGGCCTCCTTCGCGCTTAAGTTCCAACTACCAGCTGCTAGGTTTTCGCCGTACGGGCTATCTGAATGCTTCATTTCACAATCTATGGACCGTACTTGAGCGTAGTCCTTGGCGTACTCAGCCACTGTTTCGTTCCAAACGAGGGGTCCAACCCCCACCGTTGCCCGGGACACATTGTGGGCATCTACGTAATCTCGGGACGGTTTTGGGCATGGATATGGTGGCTTAAGGCCATCATCACATCACAATGACCTTACTCATTCTCTCTTGTGGCTTAGATATGGCAAAAGGTGAAATGTGAATGACTTTGAGTTCCACATGACTTTTTGTAGAATGAAAACTGAAGGATTAGATGGTGGAAAGAATTTAGGCACAAAAAAAATTTGAAGGAGATCCACAAATAACTAATCTAGATTCATATTAGTATTTAAATTTCAGTAGCACAGTAAAATAATTAAGATTGATGTCTGCGCGAGTAACTTTTTCTCTTGCCCGTTCCCTTCAAAAAAATAAAAAATAAAAGAATCCATTGCCGCCCGTATATCCGACGACGATTGTGGCGGCGTGCGCCTCCACTAAATACAGCTCGGCGGTGGAAGAAGAAGCAGATTAGCAGAGCACGCCGCCGCCATCTACATCCTCTTGAAATTCCTGTTTTTTCTTTCTTTCTCAATTTTTTAATATTCGCGAATTATGGGATTGAATGACACCGTCAAAAATCTATGTGGGCATATACATACAATTTGATTGTTTTGCGAAATATTCTAATATTTCATCATCTAACGCCTTTGGATTTCTTAATGAGACCATGAAACCAAGACTCGATCAATATTTCCACCATTTGTTACAACGATGAGGAGATGCAATTATGGATCCTTCTCTCAAGTAATTTTCTTTTTCAAGTCTTTGATTCTCCTTTCTAGTTTTCTCACTTTTTCTAGATTCTCCATTACTCACAAATTCATTATCTCTACGACCAGATTGTTAGGTCAGAAAGATAAATCGAATGTGAGAGAATATATATAAACATATTTGCTCAGATTTCTTGCATAGCTTGTATGTATGTAATGACGGAAATACATAGCTTAACCAAGTTGATTGGAAGAAAGTAAAAAATGTGGCGAATATTATTTCTTATTAGTTGAGCGGTTTCAATTAGGGCTGCTTAATCGGTCGGTTCGGTTAGTAACCGAACCGATTTGTCGGTTAACCGACTAAATTTTACTACAA
>JAYDZE010002664.1:0-10924 GCA_034509125.1 Monilaria moniliformis
AGATATGTGAGAGTAAATTAAAAGGAAGAAGTGTGACTTTTTTACCACAATTTTGGTGAACATCTTTAATAGTAATTATTGTACAGTCTTGATAGATGGATGAAATATTAAATAAGGTTATTTTAGTAAAATAAAAGTTTTAAGGTAATTTAAATTAAGAAAATAGACTATAATTTGGAACATTCTAAAAATAAATAATAGACTATGTTAATGCAACGGAGGGAGTTTAATTTATCATGTTAAAATAGAAGTTACACGCGCATTGCACGTACTCTGTGCTAGTATATAAAAAGAATCAACATGAAAGAAGTTTTAGTATATATATGCAAAAAACATACTTAATAGTTTCTACCGAGGATTTTATTATTATTATTATTATTATTATTATTATTATTATTATTATTATTATTATTATCATTATTATTATTATCATTATTATTATTATTATTATTATTATACATACATTGCCTTAAAAAATAGAATGTTCGTTGTTTATGAGATTCGAACCGGGAGATGCATCTATCGTAGATCTTTACGATCCAAAGACTGAAAATTATTCTCTCTTTCTTACAATATTTAAGGATCGTTTTTTTGAACTATTTCCTATATATTTCAGGTTATACTTGTAGGGAAAGACTTTGGAGCAAAGGTAGTTTACCATTTTGCCCTCGTCCACCCAAAAAGAGTGGCTGCAGTTGCTACACTAGGCATCCCCTTCGTTGTCCCTGCTGACCCTCACGCATTCCGCGCTTCTCACCCTAAAGGATTCTACGTCTTGAGATTCCAGGCAAATTCCACAACCTCTCACTTAATCCTTTATTGAAGGATTTGAATTTCCAATAGATTGGAGCCAAATTCAGTTTCAAATCAATGGGATTCATATAAAATTTGTGCTGAAAATGAGCAGGAAATAGGGAGAGCTGAGAAAGATTTTGCGCGATTCGATGTGAAAACAGTGATCAAGAAGATCTACATAATGTTCACAGCAAGTGAGCTCCAGGTGGCCGCTGAGGATCAAGAAATCATGGATTTGGTAGACGAATCAGCCCCGTTGCCCGCCTGGTTTACCGAGGAAGATCTTCAGGCGTATGCAGAATTATACGAGAAATCCGGTTTTGAGACAGCACTCCAGGTTCCATACAGGTAAATTTAAAATAAAATGGTAGGGTTTTCTCTGATATCACGTTTTCATGTTACATCTCGTATTTCACATTCACGTCTGTATGTGCAGGAAATGGCTGGAAGGGTATGGAGTTGATGAGCTGAAAGTTGAAGCCCCAGGGCTACTGATTATGGGAGAAAATGATTATTGCCTAAAATTTGCAGGATTTGATGATTACATCACAAGTGGAATGGTGAAGAAAAATGTTCCAGATTTGGAGATCGTTTTCATGCCTCAAGGAAATCATTTTGTTCAAGAGCAGCTGCCTAATGAAGTTAACAGCATCCTAATCAAATTCCTCAACAAGCATGCATCAAGCTAGTAATTTCAGAAAAAATAAAATTGTTTTTAATCTTTTTAGATATCCTGGCAAGATGCAATGGTTTCATGTTCCAGTTTCGTTTTAGTTCCAAGATTTTATTGTCATTTCTTTACTCGATCATACTCTATGACAGACGAGTACTCTTTTTCCTTTTTCCGGCGTTTTACACATTCCTTTGGCTCGAAAGGTTTTAAAGATGCTCTGCCCTGAATGTTTCCCATTTTGTGATATAATATAATATCATGTTTCCCATTCTTAATATAATATCATGTTTCCGTTTCATTTACAATTATTCTAAAACCTCATAAATTTGTTATCGGGATCATTAATTACAAATTTAAATAAAAAATAAAGTTTGATTTATTTTTTATTTATCTTTTAGTTAAAGAGAAAAATAAATAGATTGAACTTTGATTTTTATGTAACTTATAAATTTGGTGATCTCAATAATAATATATGAGTGATAAAGTATTAATGTGGATTAAATGACAAAAATACTCATGAAAGGTGCTTACAAATAGTGAGGGACATATCGTTTGTTATATATATGAAACCATTTTATGCAACATTCCATAGAAATAGTCAAAACTGATCTACCATTTATTTCGATGGACTGACTAAGTTTGAACTTGTTTCATTTTTCAAATACTCAATCTTATATTTTATCAATCTATTTCACCACTCAAAATAAACGTGAATTGAATGTGCAGCAGATCTGAGAAGTGTTTTTGGACTATTCGATGCAGAAACTGTATTCAAGAAGATCTACGTTATGTTCACAGCAAGTGAGCTCCAGGAAGCCTCAGATGATCAAGAAATCAAGGATTTGGTAGACGAATCTGCCCCGTTGACTGCCTGGTTTACTGAGGAAGATTTCCAGGTATGTGGAGAACTGTACGAGAAATCCGGTTTTGAGACATCACTCCAGGTTCCATACAGGTAAAACAAAGGGACGGTCAGGATTTTCTCCATCACATTTATTCAGATTACATCTCGTGTTTCACCTTCACATCTTTCCGGGGCATGGCTGGAAAGGTATGGAGTTGATGAGTAGAAAGTTGATGCCCCAGGGCTGTTGATTATGGGAGAAGAGGATTATGCCTTGAAATTTGCAGGATTTGATCATTACATCAAAAGTGGAATGGTGAAGACCCATGTTCCTGATTTGGAAATCATTTTCCTACCTCAAGGAACACATTTTGTTCAAGAAGAGTTACCTGATCAAGTTATCGACATCCTAATCAAATTCCTCAACAAGCATGCATCAAGCCAGTAAAAGAATTTGTTTTCAATCCTTGCAAGATGTAATAATTTGATGTTTTCGTTTCGTTTACGCCTTCTTCAATGAAGGTATTTGATAACTATTGATGGTGTGCAACAATTTTTCACTTTTCGAGTAGATATTATGCTGGGTTGGATTAACTGGATATTTCGAGCAGATATTACCAGTTATATATCAATCTATAGGAACTAAATGAATCGGACAAAGACAACGAAAGAGCACCTTATTGCCACTGTACAGAACTGCCTCGTTGGTTGAGAATCGTATCTGTGGCTACTACTATCCGCCTCTCCTCTTCTGTTCCTTGGCCGTCTGAACATCCTTGGTGAGTAGCCGTGGGGAAATTGCCATGGACATGAGTTCTTGAAGTAGAAGCTTGCATGCATAAGGTATATTTATCTGTAAAAACAAACAAATAAACAAACTGGTTTGTTAAAACATGAGCAGAACCCACACAGACGGGTATGAGAAATTGACATGTTCGTAATTCTACCTGAACAATGTCTGTTTTGTTCTTGCATCCTCTGCACTCAAAGCTAAGTTTCTTTAAATTAGCAATGGCGATCAGCCCACACCTCTCGCACACGTGCACCCTATACGCGTCGCTCTGATCAAACAGCCTCTCCTTGAGGAAGTGTGCAGCTCCATGTGCAATCATGCAGTCACGCTCCATCTCCCCGAACCTCAAACCACCATCCCTCGACCTCCCCTCAGCCGGCTGCCTCGTGAGGATCTGCACCGGGCCCCTCCCCCTAGAGTGGATCTTGTCATCCACCATGTGCTTCAGCCGTTGGTAGTAGGTTGGCCCGAGGAAGATCATTGCTGTCAGCACGCGCCCCGTGTGACCATTGTACATTCTCTCGAAACCTCGCATCTGGTAACCACACTTGTGAAGGGCTTGGCTTATGTTGTCCACCTGCATGTTGTAATTGCGTTTTGTGAATTTTTTTAAGGCAATTATACACATTGGCGATCTAGGGGGTGCTCCAGCACCCCCAACCAAAATCTTTTACTCTCTTTGTCCCATTTGAAATGTCTTAAATAAAATTTGCGGGGTCATATCTCATTTTTAACACTACATATGTAATGGGATGCGACTTAATCATTCAATTAAATTTCTCTTCTAAAACTGTGCCAAAAAGAAATGAGACGTTTCAAATGGAAGCAAGGAAGTATTTATTTTATCACAAGTTTTCAATTTTAACTCCCCCTTAAAATATTTTTCTGCTCTTCCCCTGATTATCAAGAGATCATCGGATAGGATACTCACAGTGACATCAGTGAAGGGGGTGGCATCGCCTTCCTTGCCCATGTGAGCCGCGACCTTGCCCATGATGCACTCGATGAGCTGACCAATCGTCATACGAGAAGGGATAGCATGAGGGTTCACAATTATGTCAGGCGTGATGCCTTCAATTGTCCATGGCATGTCTTCTTGTGTGTAGGCCATCCCAATTGTTCCCTTCTGGCCATGTCTGCTGCTGAACTTGTCTCCAATTTGTGGAATTCGAACTGATCGCATCCGTATTTTCACAAACCTCAATCCATCAGCATTTGTCGTCAGCAGAACCTAATAAGATATGATGTGAGAGAGAGAGAGAGAGAATGTATATCATGCTATCACAAACGAAGCACAAGATGTAGATACCTGATCAACAATTCCAGTTTCACTATGGCGTAGACTAGTGCTATGGTCCTTGCTGGTGAATCTTGCTGATTTTCCTTGAGCTTCTTCTTGTGTAACTGGTGTCGTCTTGCCAATGATCACATCATCGCCGGAGACTCTAGTTCCCTGATACAAGAATAGATTATGCGAGATATTCACTTCAAATTCGTAACGTTTTATGATTTTAACAAAAATGTCATTTTCCAGCACCAGAATATCTACATGTCGCACCAAAGGCTGACATGAGTCATCTAATCCACTTAGGGTTAAACGACACGTAGTCGGTCTTTGCTCAACCCTAATTAAATCGTTATTTTCAAGCCAAAAAGGATATAGAAGGAGCGAGAATTTCATGAATCTGGGAAATTGTTACTTTTGAAACGTAGAGACATTTTTTATATTCCGTCTAAACATTGGAACATTAGCCGATAAGAATGACAACAAGCAAGTGATCTTCGTACTCACAGGAGGTGCAAAGCCATCATCATCTAATTTGTCATAAGAACCATGCCGCATTCCCTGTAAACACCATTGCAGCAGTTCTCTTCTTCAAGATGATGACTGATCAAACAAAAAAACTCAAATAAATTGAAAAACTAACTAACCATGGTGCTGTCCCTATTCGGACGCCCAAAATCCTCCTTCACTAGCGTCCCCATCTTCTTCTCTTCGTCTCTACGGAAAAAAAACGAATGCAGCAGAGGCTGTCCACAAAACGCAGTAAACGAAGTAGAAAACCAAGCTTACCTATACGAACGGAAGAACAGAGAACGAAAGAATCCTCGATCTATAGAGGACTGGTTCATGATCACAGAATCTTCCTGGTTATAACCAGAGTAGCAGGCAATGGAAACAATTGCATTCTTGTTTGAACATAGGGAGAGAAAAATAAAATGGCATCACGATTACGCAGAGAAGAAACTGAAAAAGAAGTTTAGAAAATTACATGCATGCATACACATTCTTATCTTACTATGCCTGCTGGGAGCTGCCTAAAGTGCAGATGCTCCATAGCACGCGTCGTGACAAGAGGCTTCTGCGGGTAGTAGAGCACGTAGGCCAGAGTATCCTGCACGAACACACGAAGAAAAAAAAAACACGTATTCATTAATGGAAACACGATGATGGAAAGGAGTGGAAATGCTCTGACCATTCTTAGTTGGTAATTGGTGACATAGATTCCCATTGCTTGTTTCCCCATTGCAGACTGATAAGTGTTACGAGGCGACTGCATCGTCACCATTGAAGAAGGCAGGATTGAGCTCGAATCAACTCAGCTTATGTAAAGAAAAAACCAGAGCTAGGCAAGCAAACCTGGTTGTGGTCAGGAAAAGGTATGATTGAAGCGCAGACGCCTAATATCAACGAAGGGTGGATCTCACAGTGCGTGTACGTCTCCGAATAGGCATCATCTGGATTGCGCCTTGACCGTATAAGATCCTAGAAGATTCATCAAATCACTGTCGTTGATCATTTTTCATCGTTTTTTATCGAAGGCTACTTACATTTACTGTCATTGATATCATTGTCGTCTCCTCTTCTTCTGTGTCAACATACTCGATGAATCCTTTCCTAACGAGATCATTCCATCCATAGTCCTCGGTAGTTTCCTGCGTGTGAAGGCAGTATCAGTCGAAACAGGTCGTCAAAGAACACGTTTTGATCATGAGAAAACACACTCTTTGCTGCAGGGCAAGAATGTCACTCTTCTTTATGTGCAGCCTTTGCTTCTCAACAATGAACAAGGGGCGGCTGCAGCGGCCATAGTCTGTGTACAGACGAAGCTCCTTGAGGCGTATGTCACGTACAATTCCAACTTCTGTGTTCACATCAACCTGCAACGATCAAAATTGCATCTCAAACTACATAAACAGATATGAAAAACGAAGAGACGAGGGATTGTAGAACAGAACCTGTCTCCTCAGCTGCCGGAGAGTCCTCACCAACAGCTCAGGGTTACGGTGAATGCCAACCCAGCAGCCATTCACAAATGTTTTTGTGGCTTGAGGAATTACTGCTGGTGAGATTTCCTTCACCAAGAAAGAAGTAAATTATGTCACAAACTATTGCAATATTGAAACTATATATAAATTTGCCCACCTCAAAATTCTCTGTACCCCACTCATCCAAAAACTCCAAAATCGGATTTGCTGCTGAGCCTACTGTTATGTACACCATAAGTGCAAGGTTCTTGACCAGCCCACATGCCTAAATTCAAACCATTTTTACGAACCATGAAGAAATCATGTCGATGAACTCAGAATTATGGAAACAGTGTTCAATCTGTTTATAGTATTACTTGTCCTTCGGGTGTTTCTGCGGGGCACATCATACCCCAATGCGAGTTATGCAGCTGACGCGGCTTAGCCAGTTTGCCTACGCGTATCAGATCAAGAATTCAAGGGAGACGAACACATGGCGTGAATTAGGATGAAGACTAAAGAGGCTCACCCTCACGGCCAATAGGCGAGTTCAGTCTTCTCAGATGGGAAAGTGTTGAAGCAAATGTTAAACGATTGAGCACCTAGATATGCAAGAATCAATGTGGAATCGCCATTCTTGTTTCGAAAATAAGACAAAGATAAGAAGATTATACCTGAGAAACTCCTGCTCTAGTTCCAGCCGCATTTGCTTGCCCCCAATTCCCAGTAGCAAGAGAGTATTTAAGCCCACTTGTGACAGTTTTTGCTTTGATCGCAAATTGCAAATTTACATCCTTCCCATTATCAACACTCTGGTACAAGACATTAAATCAGAGAAGTTATCAGTAACACCGCAAAATATGCCTTCAAATTCACAAAAATACCTTTTGAACGTATGATCTAACATCCCTTGTGAGCTTTCTGAACAGCTGCACCAGAAAAACAAAAAGGGCAGATTAGGAGATCAACTTTCTTTGAGCTAAATCCAAAATTGTGAGAAAATGTTTCAGACAGAAACCATACCATCCGAAACAGACCGCCTAGTAAGGAGCCAGCAAGGTCGAGCCTCTTATTTGCATAATGATCGCGATCATCTTCTGCCCTTCGTCCAAGTGCACAAATCAATAGCCTATGAACAACATATCTGAAAGAACCAAAACTGTTCAATTCCATGCAGCTGAGAAATATAAATAAAATGCAGCATATTTTGAGGGGCAACACTAACCCAAAATAGTAAGCTTTCTTGTGTTCATGCCCCTCTCCAATACCAACGTGTGGAAGCATCTCCCGCTGGAGTATTTCTCTGGCATACCTTTTGAAGAAACAAGAACTCATTTTAAAGCAGCAAGTCTGATATAGTAAAATTTATCATATACAAATTTGATTTGATGCTTCATACTTAATTCTCTTCTCTTTTGTAACACCAACAGTGGATCCTCTCTTTCCAATATAATCAAGCGCAACCTACGAAAAACGCGCTTCAACATTACACTACAACTGCCTCAAGCAGAGGAAGATTCCATACCTGTTGATTTTGAATCACAAATGCCTCTTCCAACGACGGCCTAAGCAGCTCCATCATCTGTGCATCGTTGAAGTCATAGCAGATATGTTCCAAGATCTCTTTATCTGAAATATATCCCAAAGCGCGAAAAACAATGATTATAGGAATTTCAGTCCTGATGTACGGGAGCGTAGCTCGGATATACTGCCCGGACGACCCCTGCATATCCCAAAACAAGTACAAAAAACAAGATTCAAGAAATTTGAATTTGAAGATTTAAATGAAAGTTTATGATGATTATGATGTTCGGTTTGAGCTGATACCCCTTTTGCACCAGGTCTAGAGAGCATCCTCACAAACATGCCACTAGGCGCCTTGTTCTGCGCCTCGGCTATAGACCTAACCTCAGCCACGTAGGCATACTTATTCGGCTGGCGCTTCTTGAACACGTATACATGATTGGTGCTCATCTTCTCCTGAGCAATGAGGACCTTCTCGCTTCCATTGATGATGAAATATCCGCCTTGATCGTAAGGGCACTCCCCCATCTCCATCAAGTCCTTCTCGGACAGATTGTACAAACTGCAGTAGCTCGAACGCAGCATTATAGGCACCTTCAAACACACAGACATATGATTCAGCAAAATGCTTAATTAAATCCCACTTATCATATTTAGGCAATGTGAAATGCCAAGCACCTTCCCAATGAATATCTTGGTGAATTCCTGAGTCTCGATTACCTCCTCGCAGTCATACCCTTTCCTTATGACCCGTTTCGTGACATCAACGTAGAGTGGAGACGAATATGTCAAGTTCCTCAGCCTTGCTGCTTTGGGATACAGAGTGTTGGTCTCTCCATCGGACTCTGTCATCATCGGTTTGCTCAGGTATATCTGGCCGAAGCTGATCCTGTAGATTGTCTGAAAAAAGCTGAGACTAATTTTTTAGCAACTAAACTAAACCAGTAATAAAAACTTTTTTTTTTCATTTTGCGGTTTCACTACTGTTCGATTTTTTTTAAATAAATAAATAATAATAATAATAATAATAATAATAATAATAATAATAATAATAATAATAATAATAATAATAATAATAATAATAATATAAAAACTGGCTGGAGCATGTAACTGAAATAAACATATTTTCAACCCAATTAGGTAATTTAACTAACAAGCCACAAACATTTTTTCTTATTTGATCGCTTTACTTCAACAAGTAATACAAAAAAAAGGATGTATATTCATTTATTTCCTCCGTCCCAATAAAAGTGGCTCGATTTCCTCTTTGGACCGACCCACTATAAATGACCCATTAAAAAAATGAAGCTTTTTGCAGATAAAAGATTTATTCAAATTTAGCGGACCATACTATTTTATACATAAAACACAACTTTCTTAATTTACGTGCTAGAAATAACGAGCAAGCTCGCCCAAGATTGATAATCGAACAAGCTCAAATACAAATAATAATGATTAAAAGATATTTCCTCACATGAAACTCAAAATTTTAGAGATTCTCGGTCAGTTACTAAATGCTACAAAACCTTCCACATTTTTTTATTCAAAATCAACATATTACTTCAATTTCCGATTAAATACATGAAATTCGCATGATGCAACATAGAATCGCATGCAAATCAAAAGAGGGGAGGCGGAGGACTGAACCAACCTCGGCGAATTCGGAGCTCCGACCCGGATTGTGCTGGGATTCTGGTCGGATCTCGATGTGAGCGGACTCGTCGACAATCTCCTGCATGGTGTTCTGTATGAACTCGTCGAACGAGTCCAATTGCTGCCTAACCAAACCCTTCTCCTCAAAATACGAGCTGATCACCGTCCAAGTGTCCTCCTGAGATATCTCATCCGCCTCCTCGTCCGCCTCCGCCTCCGGCACCGCCGCGTACGCCTCCTCGCCGCCGCCGTACATTATTTGTAACTGAATTTTCCAATCTACGATGATTTGATCGGAAAGTTAAAATTCTTGTGAGATTAACAGAGAATTACTATGGCGAGGGCTTGAAATTTACGTTTGGATTTTTAGTGAGTTCAAAATCGTAACAGAATTGAGGCAGAGATGGCGGAATGTTGGCTTGAATTTTCAATCTGTTGGGAGTTGGTTGAGCGTCGAAAGCGCTGTGTCAGTGTAGTGGTCAGATTACATTTGAGTTTTTATCTTCCATGACAATATAATGTTTTTTCAAGTAAGATTTTTGAAAAGTAGGTACTCAAATTTTCACTGCTTTTTTTTTTAAATTTACTTATGAGGATGATTATATTTGGACCCTTGTACTTACGTTTTCCGTCCACTAAAAATAGTTCTAGTGAAATACGGAGTTTTAATAAAAATACATGAAAAGTAGTTGATGCATTTTGAGTGAATAAAAAGTCATATCTTATAAATAATGTCAATAATGATTAATAAATGTATTATGATTGGAGAAAGAAATTTCATCATATCATAGAAAATGTAATTTTCTTTAATATATTATGAATAATATATTGTGAAATTATGTCTATAAATAAAAAATAATTAATTTTTATGGACAATTGGACATACAAAAATGACAAATTATGAATGAGACAGTATTGAAGAAATTAATTCGATAAAGATAAAATATTTAATATATATTTTAGATTAAATCTGGAGATTTTGAAGTTAATTTGAAATTAGATAGCAAGTTATGATCATTTTAAAATTTTAAACTATAATTTTGTTTTTCTAAATTCATTTTCTCTATATTATTGCCTTTTTGGGTATTTTTCCTATTTTATTTAAATTTATAGTTTTATAATATTTTAATGTAAAAAGTAAAAGTTCATAAAATAAGGTTATTTCTAGAAAGTAAGAATGAAAAGTTGCAAAAAATAAATAAAAAGAATGGCAGATAGCCAGAAAAATCATGAAGTTTGATCAAATTCTGATCAGTCCCGTAAGTTTGAAAATCAGCAGCTAATATCATGATTTTGAGATTTTTCGTAATTGTCCTACGACGAAAAAATTTGGTATCCTACGTGTCTTAAATTATTGACGTGTCGTATACATGTCTTACAATTAACGACGTGG
>JAYDZE010002675.1:0-29147 GCA_034509125.1 Monilaria moniliformis
AAAAGTTATGATTTTATGTTACAGTTTTAAAAGTTATGGGATTGACCAGAAGTCAACGAAAAGTTATGATTTAAATGGCAATTATCCCTAGATAATACTGCTATATATTTAGTTGTTGTTTTTTCGTAAATAAGTGTATAATATGAGATTAAATTGTATATACAATTTTGCGGAACATTCTAAAATAACGAAGTTTGTATTATTTTTTGGGACAGATGAAATACGATATATATAAATTAATTATTTAAACTCGTAAGTTTGTATTATTTTTTGGGACAGATGAAATATAATATATGTAAATTAATTATTTAAACTCGTAACTTTTATTTGTGGTTCACACCATATGTGAACATTAAATATATACAAATAAGAGAAAATGTTGAGAAAGTCCACCCCTGCGCAGATGTTCCACAAGCCACCACAGTTAGCAATGCTTGTGAATAATTTATAGAGCTGCATATATTGCAGCTAATTAAATAATGCGAAGAAAAGTGAGGAAAAATCGTAATTAATATTTTTCATTTATTTTAAAATAGTAGTTTAATTATTTTGTGTTTTTTAACTTATTAAATTTGAGATTTGTATTTTCCTATAAAAGTATAGGAAGAGTTTTGTAAACATGCTATATATATGGTGTAGAAGACTAATTTCTAAATTATAATTTCGTGGTTTTTTTCAATTTGGGTTTTCCATATAAACATTGTCTCACATTCTTAAAATTCTGTAGCAAATTCGTTTTCTTGATTTGGTCCCATTTTTCGTCCAGCAATAGAGAAAAGAATTATTCTGTTGTGCAAGGTGTCATTTATTTTTACACTCTTTGATAGTATTTACAATGGCGGATCCAGGGGGTGGGAGGGGGTGGTCAACCCCCCGACGACTAACTTTCCCGTTGCATTAACGGAAAACCGACATGGTCGCTCCTCCCCCAATGACCGGATCTGCATTTGTGGCGGCTCGGAGTTTGAAATTTTTTGCTTCTTTGGAAAAAATAAAGCTTGGAGAAATCGTATTTGATAGGATCCACCATTGTTGCGACTCGGGGACCGAAGAAAATGTCGTGCAAATATATTTTCTGAAGCCAAATATATGTTCTGAAGACACTAAATGAGACTTTTCAATCGTAGCTCTTGGATTACGCCCCCTCCATTTTCAAACTCTGAATCCGCCACTAAGTATTTATTAACCACCTTTCCCAACAGAAAAGGACTGAAACCAAGCAATTTGTAAAGTGGTCGAGATATGAACCAAATTTCTTAATTTCTCCAAATTTTACGTAATTTGGTCGTTTGTGAAGCAAAGCTCTTGCATATAAGTCCCCCCTCCATGTAGTATAATACTGGAAGTGGTGGACTCAATTTACTGCGACTTACTTCAATAGAAAATAAAAAAATAAAAAATAAAAAATGAAAGACCATATTGAAAATAAAATATTAATTTGTATTGTAATTTGTCAAATAATTTAAACTTGGTGGGGCAAAAGTTAGGTCTGTGAATTACATAAAGTATTTCTGTTAATTACCTGGTATATATCTATACACGCATGTTAATTAATTTCTTAATCACAATTAGAGTAGCCTTCTTTGACTTCGATTTACGAGTTTAATTATTAATTAGCAACCTTTTGCAGTTAATATAATTTGTAAGTCAATTGGAAGGCGTGTCTCGTTTCTGACGACGAGTCCAGTTTATCACGTATTTCTTGTTTGACTAATAATTTATTTTCATATTTCTTAATATTTCAAAATGATAGAAAACGAAGTGTGAATCGTAATAATATTTTTCTTTTTCCATGTAGGAATTATAAATATTGCTACATGGATTGTGAATTGAATATTAGCACTATGACTTTGTTCGAATAGTATCGAACAAGCAAATAAATAAGTACAAGTTTATTTGGTTTAATTTTAATTTAATTTAATTTAGGGATTAGAACTATATTAGTTGTAGGTTCGAGGGTTAATTATAGTTTGTGTCTCCATCTTTCATGATTATTTAAAAAATACCCTTAATTCATGTTTTTACTTTAAAATTTCTAAAATTTCTAACTTTGAAAAAGTTCGATATATACCTTGTATTATATAATTCGGCGACAAAATGATGAAGTACTTCGCTGGATTCTTAGGTGGATTATACATGTATTTTTTTTCACCTAAGCATTTCGAAATGAATTTTTAGGTGGATTATAGTTTAACTGAGATGGATGAGAAGAACAACATTTTTCTCTAAAGAATCTAAAGAAATGACTTATCATTTCATCACCAGATTCTATAATGCAAAATATAAATCAATATTTTTCCAAAGTAATGAGTTTTAAGTTAAAATATAAGGTGAAGACATTTTTAGAAAACAATAAAAGTTGGGACACAACTATAATTAACTTCTAAATATGTAAATTTGGATGACGATTATATTACATAATCATTACACAATTTTCGAACATATTTAACAATTAACAATCTAAATATTTGTGATAGAAAAATTTTAATTGTATTAGTATTGTTGGGGGCCTTGGGGGTCAACGTAGATCGCACAAAAAAGGGTTAGCTAGCTAAAACTTGCCTTTCAAATTAGTATCAACCTAACCACTTTTAGGTTAGGGAAGGGCATGGTGGTTTTATTTTTATACCCCTAATGCGAGACGAGTTAAGATTCAAATCTAAATTTATATTCAGCGACATCTTTAATTTGTAAGGATATCAGAAAACTATAAATATACCATTAAAATTTGAATTTTAACTCGTCACATCAGTCTCACACAAAACTCATTGTTTAAAAATAGTAAATATTGAAAATAAATATAAAAATATTGGATGTACAATATACTAGTGACAGACATTCAACTACATAATTTATTAATTCCTTCATGCACAAATTTCTCTTTCGTTTTCTATTCACACCTTCATTATACGTAATTAGGTGTTGACTTGAAGATTTGACTACACATTAATTGTTGTCCAGATATGTTGAGCAATCAGGAAGTCTTTTATTTAAATTAAACAACGTAATTGCGTATAATTGCCAACTTGCCAAACAAGTACCAACTTAGTTACTTAGGTGAGCTTTCATGGAAATTCCACTTTATTATAACGACAAGCCCTTCAAATGTTATGCTTATTTCTTTTTCAAAAAAAAAAAAATCTTTCTTTATAAAACGAGTAGTGCAAGTAATTTCTCACCTCTAATCACCATCTTGAAAAAAAATAAAAATAAAATTAAAAAAAATCAAGAAGTTTCTTCTTTTTGTTTGAAGATCATCAAGAAGTTGGAAACTAAAAGTTCAAGAGCCTAATTAGGTCCCAAAGTTACCTTGTTCTGATTTTCTCCTCGATTTGACTATTAGGTCCTTTCCTATATGTATTGTGTATGCATAGTTAGGGGTGAACATTCGGTTTTCGGTTCAGTTTTTTGCCCAAATCGACCGAACTGCAAAACTGATTTTTTTTAAAAATTAAAACCGAACCGAACCGAACCGAACCGAAAAAACTGAAATATCATAAAATTATCCGAAAAACCGAAAAATCAAAAATCCAAAAATCCAAAAAATGTATGTATATATATGAAATATATATAGTATAACCGAATCGGACCGAAAAACCGAAATTTGTGAAAAATCAAAATCAAACCGAACCAAAATCCGAAAAAAACCGAACCAAAATTTCAATTTCGATTTGGTTCGGTTCGGATATTCGGATTTTGGGTATTTTATTTACCTATATGCATAGGAGATGATTAAAAAAATTTATATGCACATAAAATAAAAAAAATAGCCTAGTCGAGGATACAATTACTTGTATGTGTGTATGAGATAGAGAGAGGATCTAGCCCACCGGGCTTAATGCATGGAGTATGGGCGACCAACCCATAACCCCAAAATTTGGTCTTGCTGCAAAATGCTCAAACCAACCCAGATCTTGACAGACTGTCGTGTTATCGCGCAAAACCAGCCTGACCCACTGCCTCAAGATCAACATGCAGTTGGACTTGAGATATGATATTCTTTCCATTCACGAATAGTATATAATGTTTGACTGTTATATGTTCTAAGAAAATAGTTGGTGAATGTATTTTTAATGGATAAAAGATATTATTAAGAGTCTCATTATGTAAAGACAAGTGTGTTTTTTTGGTAAATAAGAGGTGTTTGTAATATTAAAATATGAAATAGAGGGTGGGATCATGTCCTAAAAATAAAAATGATATATTCCATATGTCCCATAAGAGTATGCTTACTTTTTATTGCGTAAATTTTAATAAAAAATAGGTAGTGGTGATTTTGAGCGGATAAAGAACCCCACATTTTGTTATAGGATCACTACAAAAAAGGAGTCTGAATTTATCGAGAGGCTTGATAATTTCATTAGATTTGCATGTAGTAAATCTGCATATATGGACATAGACAAAATTAAGTGTCCATATAAAAAATGTAATAATAAGTAGTATAGAGATATAAACCAAGTTGAGTATCTCATTTCTAAGTTTGGTTTCACAAAAGAATTACCATATATGGAGGTTCCACAGCGAAACATCAATTCAAGTAGCTGACACTACCTACATTGATTTTGATTATGAAACACCTAGTATATACCATATGATTATATTAGACGTTGTCGGTTCAATAATGTGCAAGAACAAACAAGTGGTAATGACAAAAATATACTACTTTCCTCTGACTCCTAAATTGCGGAGACTATATACATCAAAAACCACAATAGAAGAAATGGTTGACTAAATCAAATCTTGGCCCAGTGATTAAATCAAGATCAACTTGCCTAGCTGATGAGTTTAAGAAATGGTTGACTAAATCAAATCTTGGCCCAATGATTAAAATCATTAAATCAAGATCAACTTGCCTAGCTCATGAGTTTATTAACTCATTCACTACTTCAACTTTGACATGCCACTTGAAACAAGTGAAAGAATATACTTAAGTTATTAGAGCTTCCACTAGTTGAGTTGTAACTACATATAATTAGGAATTTAATTATTTATGGAAGTTTGATTCCCTGTAAGATTAAATATAGGACACAAACATAAGACTTCCAAAACCAATTGTGCATTTGATAATGGCTTGGTTCGAGACGTCAGGTTTGATGAAGAAAGATTCGCGTGCTCTTCTTCGTAATTTCACCCTCCCTATCATACGCACAATTGTAACATACTCCTTCCATCTATAAAAAATAGTCTTGTTTTTCTATTTTGGTTGAAAAATTTCTTACAACACAATACTTTCAAATAATATCAATCTATTTACAACTTATATCACTAGAACCTACCATTTTTTATCTATCAAACTACTTTTTCTCCCTCCATCTTCTACTTTACCAACTACTTTTTCTCTCTTCAGTCACTTTTCTTACTCCCTTATTACTTGACTAATTATGCATTAAAATACGTGCAGTACATAAATGAGACTATTTTTGGTGGACGTTGGGAGTATTAAAGTTTGATAACTCAATAATTGATCTTGAAATACGTGCCTAGCTAGCTAGCTAAGTATGCATTTTCTAGAAAATAAATTACAAATTGCCAATAGATGAGCAACAAACAAGGAAGATAGAACGAAGAATGAGTCCCCTCAGTCTGACTTCATTTAACTATATAGTAATACTAACTATGCATATGAAGTTTCCTGATGAACCATTCACATATATAATAGCTATGCTAGATCAATGAAGAAACAAGCATAGCATAATTAATCACACAAAGCAAAAGCAACATACATCGATGGAGTGCAGAAGATTCGAAATGATCCTTGTTTCAGCCGACAATCTTCCAAACATCCGGAGCTTCGGGCAGATGAGAGTCTACGCCGAGGTTTCTCTCAACGGAGAATCCCAAACAAGCAAGCGAACCACTGTGGACACGGCCGGAGAAACAAACCCTAGATGGAACTTCCCACTCGATTACACGATGGGCGAGGCGTCTATCCGGCAACCGGGGCTGGAGGTGGTGGTGAGGCTCTACTGTGAGAGGACTCTGGGAGACAGGTACATTGGTGAAGTCAGGATATCGGTCAAGGGTCTCTTCGACTCCGGACCTAGGGTTGAAAATGAACTGAGCTACGGTGTGGCCGGGACCGAGGATGGGAGGCTCAACATTTTGTATAGTTTTGGAAACATGTTTATGGTGCCGGAGCCCTCGGTTTGGAAGAAGGCGCTCAGGCTCGGGCTCGTGGTGATGATACGAGGAACGTGGTTCATCTTAACCGGATACATCGGCCCTTTGTGATGATGATGACGAAGTTGATTAGTGTTGATGTATCATTTCAAATAGCTTGTTTTCTAATTTCTCTACACTATTGGTAGTTAGTGGTAATAGTAGCATTTTTCCCCCTTCAATGTACGTTTGTTATAAAGGGTGCAACACGAAGAGTTCCCAGGGAATCGTCTGTTCCTGCAGCTAGAATATGCACCTAAATGTGTCTATGGATACATGTATCTGTACCACAGATTGAAGTTAATTTACATGTTGGATATATCTTTCTGTCACTTTGTTTTCCCTTTCTCTCTCATCAGCATGAAGTTTTGGCTAGTATGTTTTGTAGACTGGATGAATTGAATCAGTCCATCAAGGTCTTTAGCTAGTACCATATATATATCATTTCAATTCCACTACTCGATTTATTCATAACTAATTTTGTGACTTTGGTTATAGATCAGCCTGAAAATAAAATAAAAAGGGTACGTGATAACCCTAAGACCTAGTTGAGTGACGATTTCATGACTGATCTAGAAAGCTTCACTATAGTCAAGTGGTGTGGCATAATTTGGTCCGGCTCGGTTGCGTTAGGACTCGGATGAACTTGATTATATTTATATTAACGAGCTTCACTAAACGGGTTTGGATGATCTTTTCTTGAACTAGCCGATTACAATTTACAGACTTAATACTAGCTAATTAAGTTGACTAATTAAGTAATTAATTAAATAATTAAACCTTAAAACTGCCTTTGCTTGAGAAAGTGGAAAGGCCAGCAATATTAAAGTTTGAGTCCTATGTTTCTTAGGTTAATGTTTACGCAAAGTCACCGTCACCTCTGTCTCTCTCTACGACCATACTCATAAACGATGTAACAAGAAACAAAAGATTTATTACATTCCAAAATCCAAACTGTACAATCCCTAATGAACAAGAGAATTAACCATTTTAATTTGTCATTTTCTTCTCCACCAATGAATCAGCAGGCCTTGTCTGTTCGGAAACATTCAAACGATAAACCTTTTTTTTTTTTTTTTAAAGGTTTAGGGTTCAATCTCCACCGTTTTCGATTATCAGTCATCAACAGGCATCATAGAAAACCTCGTCTTCCTGCTCTTCAACCCCAACATCCCTAGAGCCCTGAGAGGGCCTCTGATCGTCGTAGAAAACGTCGTCCCCGTCCTCATCGTCGTGATCAGACTCACCGCCGAGGAGGAGCATTGCTCCTCCGACGAGCACCAAGAACCCTACGGTCTCGAACGCCGTCTTCCACCCCGACGACGGCTGCCTGACCAGCATTCTCTCACTAAAACTGTACAACAAATTCAGCCGCCCCTCCGGCGTCCCGGCCACCTCGTAGCTCAGAATCTTCCTCGACTTCTGGCCCATATCAAACAAACTCTTCACCGGAATCTTCACTTTTCCGACGAACCTATCCCCCAGCGTCCTCTTGCACATCAGCTTCACGACGAGGCTGACGCCCGGCCGCCTCACGGTGGACTCGCTGATCGTGTAGTCGGCGACGAAATTCCACCTCGGATTCGTCTCCAACTCGTAGTCGACGTGGCTTTTCTTGGTGGTTTTGGAGTCTCCCTTGAGAGAGACCTTGGCGTAGACTTTCATGCGACCGGTGCTTCGGACATTAGGGAGATGTTGGGCTGAGACAAGAGTTATTTCAAGTTTTCTGCACTCCATTAATGTTTGTTGTCTGAGGGAATTTTTGCAGGGTATTATGGGAGTGAGAATGGTGGAGATAAGGATATATGGAGGAAGGTGGAATGGTGAAAATGTCGGCCCCTCGAACTCGGCATACACTTTGATAGTTCTTGAATTAACCAATTGGTTGAACTAACTAGTTTGTGGTATTATAATAAGGTTTTGGCCGGTTAGTGATGAAGAAATTTATTTTTTATTCACATAAGATATGGTTCTTTGTAGCTAATTTTTAGGTAGGAAGTCCTGGTTAATCCTTGTTTTGTCTCCTTATTCTCCATCATTTTCGTATATTTGCAACCAAAGATCTCTCTCTCACTCCCAAGTTTGAATAAAAAAATACAAGTGCTGCAAATTTGGTTTTGAAGATTGACTATTTTTGTGATTGAACGTTTAATTTTGTTGAAATTCCAGATGTGGGAAACGAAGGTGACGGAATTAGCTGTATTAAACTAAAATTTTCAGCCATCTTCTTCTTCTGGCTGGCCGACGGTTAAGAAAAGGGGCGATCATTGCTGTTTTCCAGTGGAAGTAAGGGGAAATTGCCCGTCGGAGGGTCGACCGCCCCCTCCCACCCCCTTTGCATCCGCCAGTGTTTGTAGAGTTCAAATTCCACCATTTCCCAAGTCAAAAAAGAAAAAGAAAATGGTGGATGAATGGGTTATTATAGTTAGGGCATGTATTGATTAATGTGATGAGTAACATTTAAGTGATGAGATTACATTGAATGTTTAATTAGTATTAACTATGTTTATTACATATACTATCCACATGTACTAAGCTTATAAGTCCACGCAGCCCCGCCACCCGCGCCTCGTATCGGGTGAATCTTGGCAACCGGACTTTGGAAATTGGAAGTGGTCTTTGGCGTGATTTTGGCAAGGTTTTGGCCAGCCTGTGTGTATAGAGCGGCTATAGTCTAAATTTAAACAAAACCACCTCTTTAATGTTATATATAAATGCTGCATTTCGTTTAACTCAAAGGTTGAAATATATCTAAATAAGTATTTATGTGTTAGAACGTATATGGGCGTAGCCAAGAAATTATTTTGGGATGGGCGAAAATATATATGATGAAATTTTGAGAGTTCGGAGACATTTAGTGAATGTATATAGGATGTGCGGGGCATTTGTCCCTCCTAGTGAGAGGTTGGCTCTGCCTTGAGTACATATAAAATGGGATGGTACATCGAGTAATCTTTAATTCACATGCTATCTTGACTCGTGCCACTTCTCCTAACATGTTATATATCGTTGTATGCCGAAAAAAAGGTAAAAACAAGGGTTAATTGCTTTTCACAAATTGTGAGTTTGTATTATTAATTGGTGTTACAAATTAAAGCTCGTGGGTAACAACAAATTACGAGCAAAGTTCGTGATTTTAGAAGCAATTAATCCCGAAAACGGGTGCTTCGAAAAACAGAAAAAATAGAGGAGTATATTTAGAATTTAACCTTTTTCTTTGCAAACCCGTTAGTGCTGTTTGTCGGGTATGGACCATTCATTTGTGGGTACATAATAAAAAATATAATACTACCATATATTTATTTTAAATAAACCCTATAAAGTAATGTTTACTTTCCAAACTTTGATTTGAAAATGGAAACTTAGGGCATCCGCATTGGGGCCGTTGGGGCGGCGGCCGCGTAACGTCATGGTATGACTGATACAAATAATCTCAATTCGTATCAGGGGTACTAAAATGCAATACGATGCGACTGGTACGGATAGTCCTCATTCATACCAGATATACCAAGTTAAAGTAAGAGTTTAAGTCTCTCCATATTAATGTTGGCAATAAATAAGACTAATATGTACTCATATTCGAAGTTTGGGTCCTAAATCACTAGAGACACAAATAAAGCCAATCCCACAAAAGCCCAGCAAGCAGGCTTCCGACCAGACTAGTTTAGAGTGATGCTATGCAACATACAAAATTGTTGATTCTTCAGTTTTTTCGGTTGGTAAAAAGACAAACCAAGCCATCATGCCATCAAACTCTTTTCTTGGGATCATGTCTACACCTCGTACAGTTTTGTCTTCAACCTCTAACCTTAAGCATTCACTCACCCTTTGCAAGATCACTTCTCCTTTTGCAGTCGTGGAAGTCGAGGACGATGTTTTAGCAATCGAAACATATCATCAACCTTTGTATATGCATCTTATAAGAAGAAATCTGATTTTGAGGTGGAGTTTTGTGATTCCCATAGGCACCTGCATTCTGGCAAAGGGTTCAAATATATGGAGCCCTTTCTCGTCGACTTCTTAACTCTAGGCACCATTATGCTCCTCCGATCACTTTCTGCTAGCATCGTCTCCATTTCGTCCTTGAAACCATCCCAACTGAAAAACCATGAAATCTGTTTACTCCATGAATTCCTCATTATCATGAAAACTACTGAATTCTACGAGGATCACGACTGGCAATGAGTACCTAGTAGTCGTGTTCTGCAGTAAGACTACAAGCTTGGTTTTGTCGGGCATGATGGTCTTGGCGTGTCCATTGTAGATAAATCTTCTTTGGCCCATCAGAAAATGAGGGAAGTTTCCACCTTGAGTGGTCACAAATACTTCACTATACAAGCATAACATATAGTCCACAGCAGCCAGCCTCGAAGAATAGCCCTGCAATAAGAAAAAACACAAGGTGTATAAAGAAATATAGAGGCGAAGAATATGTGCAATTCACACACCATCAAGCAAAGATTTTTGGAGAGAAGTTGGATGTTTTTCACCTTTATTGAAGCAAGTTCATCAGAAGTAGCAAGTGACCACTTTGTCTCGAGAAGAGGAAACATCTTTCGGAGAGGCTCTAAGTATCTATCCTCCTTGTATATTCTACCAGATGCCAGATAAATGGGAGTGTTGTTCGAAAATCCCATGCCTCTCAACATCAAACCAACCTATGCTGACAACATGGTTGTGGGGGCTTGTATCATTTAGTAATAATCTTTTCTACACGTTTCTCTAAGAAAAGGTAAATATATTTATCCCTGATCGTAATCTTTGGAAATACTTTCACATCTGCCAAGCCAAAAAGAAAAGATCAGAAACAGAATTTAAAAGGAAAACGGACCTCCACTGGTGTCATTGGGCACTTTCCGTTCACGCGGTTTAGACCAGGCTCAGAAACCCGGTTTTTGAGCGTGAACTTTTTCCCCCAACCCCTTTTACGCGTTGCATCCATTTCTGATTTCTCTGTTTCTCCTTCGTCGTACGCACAGCATGAGAAAGCCACCATGTCCTACTTTGAAGGCCAATTGAAGTGGTCAGGCTTTAGACTTTTTAACATGTCACTGAAACATAAGTTAATTCAACTCTGGAATAAAGTTTACCTCTTCAAATCGGAGATGAACTGATACATACTTCCCTCCATAGCTCAAGCTCTTATCAGTCATTCGATTGGCAATTACTTTTGCAAGATTCATAATGGTTGATGAGAACCTCAGGGCTTTATAGTTTGCTAGGCATCTTAAAAACTGAATGTGTGGTGGAATGCTCGTCGCCAATCTGTTGGAAAAAGGTGAGATTCGGACAACCCTGCATCAAAGGGATAGCATGAGGTGAATACAAATGCAGCACATCGTTTATTAGGTAATTTTCTGTTCAAGATATCTTATTTATTATTTTGACTTAGATAATGTAAACTGTGGCAGTAACAAAAGTATATCCTAAGATTAACATACTCCATATTTTTCGTGCCGATTTTTTGAGGAACAAAAAGATTTAGTACCACGTACCTTGTTTCCTGCAAGACAGGATAAACCTCATCCATGTAATAACGTGCAGATGCCCAAGCTGGGACTCTCATGCTTGGGATAGCACTGATGCTAAAATTGTAGCTTTCCATCAATTCGTCTGGTAGGTCATGAACCACCATAACATAATCTTTTAGGGAGGATATGAAATGATCCTCATCATAAATATCAGTGAACTTACTGTGAAGTACCAAAAGAGAGAGAAATTGTATAGTAAGTACAGTGGCGAAGCACATTGTGCAGCACCATATTTATAGTTCACTAAGCAGATAGTACTTTCATCGGGAGAAACATTTGCATTTCAAATGATCACCGGTGTATAATAAATGTAACAAAAACAGAAACCTCCACCAATCTATTTCTGATGTAGAAAGAAACCAAGGTTTATTGCACGTTGCTCTTTTCATAACTCACTCGAGTGTGGTTTTTGAAGAAAAAGAAGAAGAAGAGGTGGCGTTAAAATACCTCGGGTCTTTCCAGACATTATGAACATCAAAGTGAGGGATCACAAGAGTAGCATTGAGCAGTCCAGCGACAGCCACTGCATTGCAAATCTGCAGGTGCAACAATGTAATAGCTAAGGCTCATTACTAAAAGTGAACCAGAGATGCAGAAAAGAAAACAAGACTTTGATTCCCATTTTCTTAAGTTCTGGAAATAACGTGTTTCATGAGAGGCGGCGATAGGGTGTATATCCATATAGGTTCAAGTTCAACAAGAATTGGCTATCTATATTCATAGTTATTAGAAAAACATAGAAATGAGAAAAGATTATTAAGAAAAAAATGGAGAAAGCAGCATGGAAATGTTAATTTTGTGAGTAAATCCTGCATATGGAAGTCATTTTTCTCGAACGCATCACTAATGACAACCTTGGAAGACGTTGGAATCATCATATGCCCCAAAACTGTAACCATCCAACTACAACTAACATTTTGCTCTTAACATATAGGAAATTGTTGATAATTTTCATTATAATGTTCACATATGAATGAGCATATTTCAGGAGGCCAAATCAGACACAACAATCAGATTCAACTTTCAAGATTATGAAAATGAGCCTGATTTGCATACCGATGAGCGTTGCTGGTTAAGGCCGCCATTAGCCTCTATCACCAGATACCGCTGAAGCCTAGAGGAGACTGATAGAAGTAAAGAGAAAAACGAGATATCAAATAAACATAAACTTTGAATCCATCTCTCAATATCATTCCATCATGTAACTGTGAGGTATTAGTACTATTAGATAGACATGCATGCCTGGTTGATGATGAGCATTAGCATTCTGACAAAGCCTTTGCTCTTTCAGCTTTCTTCTATACCTCCATAGATTATCCAACTGCAACAAATGAATCTCTTAATTACTAACAAGTTATGCAAATCCGCATCAAGGAATTCCAATGCAATGCCTAAAAGAACGAAAATTTTGCTTGACGGTACAGTGAGAAATCCTCAAATATATGGCTTGAGTAACAAAGAGCAGCTTAGTTAAGTGATCTATTAGCTGCATTTTAGACAGATCATAACACCTCAGTGAATGATTCGATATTTATTATTCTTTTGACTTGTTCCTTATAAAATTCACCCCCACACTCTCACTCTTACAATAACCATGTTCACAAATTCCAACTTCAAAACTTATACATGCCGCATAAAACTGTTGACTTTCCCAATATGTTTCCAAATTCCCAGAATCTTGGAGCATCCACCTTAAGCAAATAAGTTAAGCATTTAAGCTCCAAAGAAATGCTTTAAAATTTCCCAGCAAACTAAAGTAAGCAGATAAACAAACAGAGAAAAATAAAAACAGATTTTTCCAGCAAAACTCCACACCGAATCTTCTAACCCTTTTCTAATTGTCCAAATCAAGATTGATCACCAAAACTACAGATCTTTCAAGAAACTCTCCTTAAAGTTCAAATGTGCTTTATCATAAAGTGAAAAAGCACTTCCACAGTAACTACAAAAAAGTAGAAAAAGAAGTTTTAACAACACCAAGAAAGAATAGATATTTAAAAATCAAATCTTGAAACTAAATCAGAGCAAGAACAATGTATTTATGAAAAACCTCAACAGTTGAAGAGTTATCCGACTGAATATCAGGCCAGAGTTTGAGGAACAGCTCCTGGCTGCGGTAGAGTGATCCCGGCGGCGGCGGCGGCGGAGGGTGCAGGATGCTCAGCAGGGGACCAGCACAGGTGATCAGCCCCGTAATGTAGAGAATCGTCAAGAAAAGAAGGTATCTTTTGTGGAATATTCCGGCGTAGAAGAAGCACACGACCCCTCTTTGTCGGTGCTTGCAGTGGAGGTGGAGCCTCCGCCGGCATCTGCTGCCAGTGGTGGCGGCGGCGGATTCCTTGGTGTACGTTAAAGCCATGCAATGTGGCGTTAGTGTGTGTAGATCTCTCCCTCCCTCTCTCTCTAGAAACTTTTATTGTTTGCTATTCATCATGGTTTGATTTGAATTGACTATTTATTGGGGTGGAGAGGATGCCGTTTTCAATGCTTCAAATGATTTTCCAACTAAACAGTAAAAATTAAGTTAATTTAATTAGTTAGTTAGTTGCAGATTGAATCTTTAAAAGAAAGAAAAAAACAACTAGAATTAATTAGGTGCATGATTGGATTAGAGATTCTTTAATCTTCGTTAAAATTAATTCGGACCGGCGGTTCCAATTTTGGAACTATAATCGGCGCTTCCTGATTAAATTGGAACCGCATATCGGTTCTAGTAATTTTCAAACCGTAACCAGCGGTTAATCGAGAAAAATCGTTGAAAACCTACGGTTAATCAGGAAAAATCGGCAAAAAATCAGAAGAAATCGATAAAAAAAAACTGCCGATTTTGAACAGAAACTATTGGCATCTTGGAATCAAGAATTTGGAAGAGGGAATGTAATCTGACTGACCAAACAAATCTGTATTAATAAATGTGAAAATGTGGCCTTATTATTACTTGTCGTTATAATACATTTTGGCTGTGTTTGTTTGTCGCCGTCAAAAAATAATTAATATTATGGAACTAAGCGTATTTTTCCTGTTCCAAAAATAAAAGAAACAAAAATAATTTATGCTTTGATTACTAGTGCTTTTAGGGAAAATATTAAATGAAATATATTAGTGCCATAAATTCCACCCTGGCGCCGTAAAACAAGCTCTGTTCAAACTACTGAACTATCAGCCACAACTCTATTTTTGTCATTCATCATCTTTTATTATTCTTCAATTTCATATATTTATTTGAATTGAGTTATTTCTAAAATCAAATTAAATCACTACAAATTTAAAAAATATTTAATTAAAATTTAAAAATTACTTAATTTAAATTCATAAATTACATTAATTAAAAATCGAAAGACAAATAGCAAAGCCAGCTAGACATAATTAAATATGAGTTATATTTCTTTTTCATCAAACTTTTTGAATAAATATGCCCCTTCTGGAAATGTAGAATCGTTTCATACTAGGATTTTGATTCGTTAGTGATATAACTAATTTTGTTTTTGGAAGCTATTATGGAGATGTATATTGGAATAAGTTTGATATGATTAACTTGATGAAGTTGAATTGATTGAGTTACTAGAAATATACATCTCCATATTTTACGTAGTTACAACATAAAATGACTTACCATATGATTTTTCTATGAAATATAAAAGACCGATGCAATAAAAGATGTTGCACGTTAACTGCAGAAACATCGAAACGGTGCGTAAAGACCTACTTCTAAAATTCAAAGCTAGCATACTCTACTCCCCTAGTTACAAAGGAGAAATATTGAGTCCCACATCACATATATCCTTTTTTAGGACCACATATCCCTTGTTTGATTCTTGATAGTTAATGTAGTTCTTCATTTTATAATTTGTGGGCAGTTGTGGGTTGTTGTACGTTTTATTGCCTCATAAGTGGAATCATGAGAAAACGTGATACGCTTTCATTTCCACAAGTGGTAGAGAATTCATCCAAGTTTAGTACCTTCTTAAAAAAAAAAAAAAAAAAAAAAAAGTGGATTCCCCAAAATAGTTCATGCACTTTTGCAGTATCACGCTCTCAAGCAACTCCAATTATTCCAAAAGCGATACATGTTGACATACTAGATATGTCATAAAAAACCTAGATCTATATTAGCAGCTTGGTCCTACTTTTTTGGATTGTGCTACCACCTTAACCTCATCATACAAAGCTAAGACGCACTTAGCTTTTGCCCATACATTGAATGCTTTAAGCTTTTCCTTTGACTACTACATATACCAAAATTCATCATTCATATGGTTGCTAGTTTCTTTCATTAGGAGGAGCAAAACTCACAAGTCCCACTCCCACCACTTTCCCGATTTACGCATTACAAAATGATATTTTATCTTGGCACTCCTTCGGATGTATAAAACAACATCATCAATATCGACACTAACTTTTTGGAGTCATGTCAAGAAGGTCCCTTTATTCCCTAAGGGTGACATATGGAGGGCAGAGAGAGAGAGAGAGAGAGAGAGAGAGAGAGAGATGGGGAGACATTGTTCATCTCTCGCACTAAAAATTTGAGGTTGAGATTTAAATCTAATGAATTTTTTTCTAAACTTTTCGTACCAACCGACAAGGCTGTAGTAGTTGTGGACCTTCACCATGCATCAATGGCTTTAAATGGCAATTATTTCAGGCTTAGATAGACTGGTACTCGTCACATGCATCAACCCTCTTACTCTTCTACTTACTGTCCACTCCATCAACACAACTACTTGTGTCCTCTATTTCATCCCATGTATCACACGACATATGTGAAATATTTTCTTGAATATTATTATAATTGGGTTTTCACATCTTATAAACAAAAAAAGAAAAATCAAATCTTGGAAACCTAAGTACCACCACAACTTGTGCAGTTACCGACAGAAACCATCACTTTTGAGGAGGAAGACATCATAAATGGCCAAAAAAAGTACAATGTTTGCAGCTGATTTCAGTATTAACCGAGACTATAGTCAAGAATCAAGAGATAACCTTTCTTGAAATAATCTATCAAGATCAGAAAATCAGATGTAACTTGAGCAAAGCAAAAATAAGAGAAACATAAGAATATACTACTACTGAAAAGCAGTGTTATTCGTTCATCGATCATCACCGAAGACAATTCTTGAAGTAAACTCAAGATTTTTTCTATCTGTGTTAAATAAGAGTTATAATTACTGGGATTATCATCTTTTGCAGTTTGGGTAGCAAAAGAAAACAAAAGACTAGTCTGGAGAAAGCAACCTCCCAGTACTTGGTTTGGGGATTATGTCTATAGAATACATATTGAAATGCATATGGGAAAAACCATCTAAAACTCGAGTGCAAGCTTACATACAGGCACCGACTCTGTCTCGAGGAATTAAGCGCAGTTCTGAGCCATGTTTAAGAAAAACATTTCCTGAGAAATCAATTCACACAAGAAGAGTTGGGTGAAAACCATGCATCAACTCAGCACATGAACGAACAGCCAAAGTAAAATGCTACAAAAGCACATAATGGATAAATTCCTGTTATGCTTGGTGGGCTACTCTTGATTCACGGATGTTTACATATGTAACATAACAAACTCTGTACTCCAAATATAGTAGTGATTGGGATTTGAATTTGTTAGGCTATGTTACATATACAGCAACCAAATCATATAACGTAAGCGTCAAAATTAGCCAGGTCTGTTATGTCTGAACAGATATTTTTGTCAAAGTATGAAATCTTTGTGAAGCAATTTGAGCTTGGAAGAGTACAGTGTAATATGTATAGTAGACATATACTCAGTTGCTACTACACAAACCCCATATACAACAGGTCAAGCCTAAGGAGAAGATTCACAGAAAAGCTGCAGTTAATTACAAAAATATCTTCTATTTTGGGTTCAAAGACGCTAAAACAGTGTTGGTAGGTCAGGTATAGATAAAAAATGCTACAACAGCATCAGTGAAAACAATAGATGCAAATGTCAAGAAATAACAACACCAGTTGCATAGATCTTAAGCGTGAAAACAGAGGTCAAGAAACAAAACTAGCTGCATCATATTCATAAAGATCATAAACTGTAGCATAGAACACGAATCTCCAATCACTCTCAAGATAATGAAACAGTTCACAAATCAAACAAATAGAGATTATGTAACAAAATAAGCTAAATAGGGAAGTCGAAATTATGTACCTGCACTCTGTTGAGGGTTGATTCCCACTCCATCTGAATAAACAGCACCAATTAAACTTACAGAAGAAACAATTCTTAAAATTCGAACACGCATGATAGGGAAGTAAAAGTCCAATAAGAGCGAATTTAACTTCTATATAACTGTCTTTTTTTTTGTTGTAAACAGTGATCTTTACTAGGGCACTGCCAAAATATGCAATGACAGATTGATAAATCAAACTTAAAATTGCAGACAAATGCATAATCTGTCCATATTATCATCATCGAATACTATTCCCGCTACTTGAGGATTCAGCTGTAACAAAAGTACTTCTACATAAATATGATCTACTATTTATTAATCCTAGATCGTAAAGGGAGAGGAATTAAATTAGAGTTCACAACTATCATGCATCAATAACACCACGACGGAAATAATCAATTTTTAAATTTATATAGAAGTACTACAGACACAAGAAACTCAATCCGCCCATACCGAAAGCATGAAATTAGGAAAATTTGTTAAAAGCCTACAAAAATTTAGAAAAATAAAACACACCGTTAGTGATGATGGCACTGGTTTGGGGAGGCACTTTGAATTCCTCGGCAGCGAATTTCAGAACTGCAGTAAAAGGGGCTGCTTCCGGTACGCTAAATCTATATTTTTTTCCATTTTTACGGAAAAAATAAGATAATTAAAAACTATCATGATATAATCTACAGAGAATATTCAGAAAAACCTTACACTTTGAATGGGAGTTTCGGATCAGAGGTCAGAGTTACTTTGAACGACACCTTTCCGCCACCTCCGCCGCCGGCGCCGCCGCTCGCCATCTCTTTCGTATTTAAATTTCTATTTCTTCTTATTCAGTAATTTAGCAGAATAAAATTTTATTTTTTGAGAAGTTTTAGCAGAAATAAATGTTTGAAGGTTATATATATTATATGGAATATCAACTGCTTGCTACATACGCGCGGGGCATAATCCAGCCAATACCAAACAGCCACGTGTCCATTAAATTAAAAGAGTGAAAGTGTCCAATATAATGTAAAAACAAATGGAAATTTGCATTACTTATAAATAGTAATTTATCTATAATTAGTATTTCAACAAATTTTGTTCTATTCTATTCATTTGATAAGTTATGTCTAATTCTTTAATGTTATTTCCTTTTATTTAGTAAGGAAAATTAAGTCCTTAATCCTTGTCCTATATGGATGTGCTTAATAATTTATACGAACTTATCTTTAACGTAGGAGAGTCTTGTGTAAGACTGTATCAAATCACGATCTTAAATTCAAATATGTATACGTACACAAATTGTTATTAGTTCACCAAATAAATTTTAGTCGACAAGCCCATATGACAAGACTCTACCTAAAAAACATCGATAAATTTTTACAGTCCAGATAACAAGACATTTTACAACATACAAAAAAAATACACTATTTTGTGCGGACCAATATCCATTTGGACCAAACATATTAATTCAATTCTCTAGCATTATAAATCATACCATATAAGTTGAAGGGTAGTATTACATTACATTGACATATTGAAAATAAAGGCTGCAGAAAAATCACCAAGAACATATACAAGATTGGAGTTGAGGGCCTGGTATGCTCAGGCACCTTTCTGAGGCAATGTTTCGAAGGCAGAGACAGTATTCTCAAACTTGACTCGATGCAGTGGAGCGCCACTTTGCTTGATCGCGCAAGCTTGCTTGTCCTCCAACGGGCAGCGCGCTTTCAACATTGAGAAAACATGGTTATTCAGTCTTCTTGCTTTCTTCATGGCTTCCAATAGGCCTTCGAAACCCTTTTCATCAAGGCAAAGGTACACCAGTCAGAAATCAGACAAATCGTGTGTGAGCGTGTGCGTTTTTTGGGGGTGGGGGAGGGGGCTGGATGAATCCGAGACAATAAAAGAGAAAAAGAGAAGAGGAGATAAAAAAAAATTCATACTTGGAGGAAGTGTGAATTCCTATGGGCTGATGTGTTTGATGCAACCTCAACCTCTGCAACGTTGAGGACTTGATGTGAGAAGTCGAACAGCTCAAAATGCAATTGTTGGCCGAGTAAGTATATTATTGTACAGCCACCCCAAGCGACTGAATCCCCCAGCATTCCGTGATGGCCTGGTTGTACCTGAACAGCTTCATGTAGGTATTCCTGCAATTGAACAACGTAGTTTGAGATGCAGTTGCAAGAAAGGAAGCAATTTGCATCTCGTAATTTGCTAGATCGAGCACAAGCCTCCCAATATCTAATATAATCATGTAATATCAGAAGAGGAAAAGATCATGTGTTCCAACTGCTCTAAAACAACTTATTTCCTTGTACCAGTGCTCCAGTGTTCTAAGGTTTCCGGAATACTAAAAAACTTTATTCGAGTTGCTAATGATGCTGAAATGAATTCTCATGATGATGATGGTGAATGCATATTTAGAGTTTATATCATGGTTCTATTTTATGGTTTTGCATTCAGTTTTTTTAGAAGGCTAAAATTGAAAATTCTATGAAAAGAGAAGTTTAAGTGAAATCACAAAAAGAAAATGGGATGCCTTTAGTATATACCAAGTTGCAGAAATTTGTTGGCAAGTACAAAAATAAGAACCTGAAGAACTGTTTCTTACCATTTGGAGGCCACTATATATACGGTAGAAGTCCTTGGAAGTTGTAATATCCACAAAACCCGTCTTAGGAGCCACGCTCCATTTAGTACAATATTTATCTAATACTGCACTCGTAAAAGCAAGTGAATATTCCAGCACACTTCCGGCATTAATGTTGGACTTGTATAACAGGTCTGCATAAAAAAATTATAAACCAAATTATGTTGCATTACAGAAGACAAAATAACAAATGCAGGATAATCAGGAACAGAGACTGGGAACAGAGAATGACAGCTTGTCATATGGAAAGACGTGGAAGACAGAACAAACTCAATAGCATCAAGCTGTTGGGGAGTATTTTCTACTCTCACCAATTTCAACATCCACATCTTATTATTCTGCTTGAGGTGAATGTAAAGCATCCATTTGGCTTATATGGTATGAGAGATGGGCCATGCTCAAAATGTAGTAGTAAGCTCATTGCTTTCCACATCAAGTTACGGGATAATATGCCATCATGATTATGCATCAGATGAAGATGATGAGGCGTAAACTGTGTTATAAAGGATATTATGCTGAATTTGCAAAAGTGAATGAGTTAAATGTGTTTTTCGGATCATGAAACTAATAGTTAGCTTTCCTTTTCCAATAGCTCAGATCATATAAATAGCTTACTGATAACCATCAGTGCATCTGATATACAGTAAAGAAAATATATGTATACTTCGTGTGCTTGTGAGTTTGATGAGGAGATAAAAAAGAAATAAATACCAGCAGCTTCTGCTTGCCTTGACAGGACTCTGAATGATGATGAATTTGGGAAGCTAGGATTTGAAACACTTGTAACTGCTATCGATTTAAATAGGCTAATGATAGGGCTATCTTCACCATCCTGGAATTGTAGTGCTTGTCCCTCCACACCGGGAGTTATACCCAGCCAAGGAGCAGTTTGCATGAATTGGCTAGTGTCTACTTCTCTCTGTAGGGTAAGTGAGAATTAAGAGTATAAGAAGCTAGAAGCACCATCACCGAAATGATTTTTTGTATTTAAACCATTGCAACCATCATAGAGGGCTTTCATGATCAGATGGCAAAAGAAATATCTAAGTTTTTATGTACACTGCGATTTTGCACAAAAAAATGCATTTAACTTCATCAAAATAGAACCATACCACCTGACAATATATTTAACTAAAGTTCCACCGACTTACATTATATGCTAGAGGGATCATTATATTTCTCTTTGATCTAGTGCAAATGGAGGGTTGATTAATTCAAGCGTCAGCTTGCCTACTAACTTGCATGTCGTCACATATTTTAACCACACCAATTTTACTAGTTCCAGCAGTTAGAGCTGAATCAAGAAGCCCATGTTCTAGGACATGAAGGTAAATCATTTGCAAGAGTTTTATAGATCTTCATAGTTAGTCAATTTACCATTGATTGTTCTTGTAGATGCTTCACCATTCCATAGATCTCCTGGATCTTGTTAAAAGAAATGGCCATAAAAAACTCACCAGAACAATATCAAGCAGACTCATCCAGTACAAGACGCTTCCTATTTCCTTTATTCCACGAAGAGCCTCAAGTTTCAGTTCTGATTTCGACTGCCAGCAATTAAGATGTTCCTGAACAACCCTTACGCAACCTAGAACAAGGACAAGAATGCATACAAAGTAAGAGTCTATGACCTGAGAGGAAAGTGGGGGGAAGGCGGGAAAAGAAGAAAAGAGAGAAAAGAAAGAAACTACTTATCTAGCAGGGAGACCATTTTTTTCACAGAATCAAGATATTTAAGATCTTTTTCAGAGACAAGAAAGACATTTTTTTTTTTAAACGAAAATACTATTCACTTTGCTTATTAAAAAAAAGAAAATGCAGCATCTCCCAATAAGTCATGATAAGAAAATAAGGTCAAGTGAAAATTTTCTGAAGTGTCCTTTTTCATCCTTTTAGAGTTGAAAACATAGTTCATTTGAAGGAAAAAATTCAGAGGATCAGGCCGGCACACTTCTTACTCTATAAATCATCTATAGAGAATCTTCTATAAATTCAGTGGACCAATACGCAGATAAAGCTCTTACTATCTTAGAAAATGTGAAGGAAAAGCATTCTCCATAAGCTTTCATCTGGAGTATATTTATGCAAATATGAATTATAAATGCAGAGGAAAATTAGCTTGTTAGTGATGCATGATACATCATGTACCTGATACACCACCATCAAAAGGAAGCAGTCCTATAGATTTGGGTAGAACCTCTTGCAACCCGGTAATCATTGGTTCAAGAGTTGTTATCTGCAAAAGAAATTTAGAAGAATCAAATGCGACTAACTTGTATTAAATAAACAGAAGATAAGCCTGATGCTAGTAACAGAAGATTTTACATTTACATGATAAACTACTAGAAACCAATCACATCTTTTTAGTCATCAAGAGAGTTAAGCAGGACGGCGGTATATAAAATGAATAGTGTTTTTAAATCAACTTATAATATAGGGTATATTAACTCTACTTGTCTAATTGAGAGCAATCCAAGCATTCATGAAGTCATGCACATGCCAGCAATTAAAACCCACACATGCACATAACAAACCTTGCAAAACCTGCCCATGAAAAAAGCCACTACAAGACCACTAAAACTCCACAAAATAACCACAAAGCCACGTCATGAGGGATATAAGAAACTGAAAAACAACGGGAAAGGTTAAATGACTGTCAGAGAAATTCTAGTATGATGAAGTCCCCCACTGTTTTACAACACGTCTTAAGTGTAAGTATTATGCAAGAACAAGATAGGAATCCCCAAGTCTATATCACAAAATCCAGTAACCACAGTCCTAATTTACTCAAACAGGTATCACATGTTTGACATTGATAGTTGCTACTAGCATCTTATTATATAAACTTACGTACGGAAAACTGACACATGCAGACAATCAGAGGATAAAGAAAAGGTTTCTTATCATTTCCCTATAAACATGAACTAAGAAATATAAAGATAAGTTTAAGGCAGATAAGACAAACCTTATTTGACACATGATCTAATAGTGCTCGGATAAGCCATGGTAATGATCTGGACCCCAGAAGTCTGACAATGGAGTGCATGTGAGGAATACCAAAAAATGCACTGTGCAATCGGGCAAAGCTCTGGTATGCAGAATTTAGGTCCTTCGATTCACAAGCACAGGGAAGTGGAGTCAATGAACCAGAAGAGGATAGTAGCACCAAACACACACAAAAGCAATACGTCAGAAACCAAAAAATTGTGAAGAAACTTAGTGAAAAATGACAATCAGCTAAATTCCATTATCCATCCATAGGGCAAGCTAGATTATGAAGGACAGCAAACAATATACATGTATATGTGTGTGTATGTATAAATACATTACATATAAATAATATGCTACATTGATCACAAGTTTTATCATGCTTATGGATTCTTGTAATTAAAACTGAAAAGAAAAAACTCTATGAAACCAAAGTATGGTTTGACCTAAACTATAAAATAACTTAAAACACAAGAAATTATGATCATCATGCACATGCTTCACGGAACTAGTTCATGAATGTAAAGAGATTACATAGCAAGGAAATTGCTGTGAGTTAATATTTCTTACTTGGGTACCACAGTAGAAGTTTGGCTTTGCCTGCGGAACTGATGGCTTTTGAACAGAAACAGGAGGCACTCTTGATGATCTAACGAAGCGCTGAGTTGTATTACACAGGATAAAGTTGGGCAAGAAGTCATTTTGCATCTCTGTCCAAATCTGAGAAGTCCAAAAGTTATGCAAGCAATTTGTTAGAATTGCAGTATCTGGATGGTCAGTCAAAAAATCAAAACAAGTGCTAATCAATGTAGTAAGTAGCAGTCATCAATTGAAACAATGGTCTGGTAATGTGGCACATGATATACATATTGCCACAATTATCAACCTGAATCAATGAAGTAGCATTCACCCCCTGCCATTTGGAGGATGGAAATGCTTGCAGTTTCAATTGGTTACTTTGATGAGTTTCAACATTGCATAAATTTATGGAGAAATATGAATTTAATTCAGTTAATTATCTCTTAGGCAATAATCCACTGACATGGTTCGGGATATACTAATACTGTTAAGTGCTTGCACAACAGTTCCAACACTTCAGATTGAAATGAGTTTGAACTGCTAATACTAATTTCTCAACATGTTCCAACATTTCAGATTGAGAATAAGTTGTCAGCTAATAAACTCAATCATTCAAAATACTGCTCAGTCAGACAAAGTGAATCATGAGACAACAAGGTGAGCAATCCATGAACTGAAGCATTTATTATTAATGGGAAGCTCCACAGTTCATTGGCTTGAGGGAGTTCTGGCTAGTCAGTGTTCAACATTTTTAGCACTGTGATGGCATACCTTCAATTGACACAATCTGCTAGAAAGAGAATCTGGATGTTCTATGCAAAATATAAAGGAGAGAAGATTAGCTGCAAACAATAAGCACATCATCATACCTGTGTTGCAAGTCGGCTAGAATAAGAAACAAGAGATACATTCTCTTGCATCTCACTCAACATCAGAGTAAATGAATCAAGAGTTAGATCTTTGCATAGTAATTCATGAGCAAGTTGCAAGACTTCAAGGAGCTTTTCCAATTCCTGAAATCGAGGTGGTCATTTAGAAAGGAAATTTAGCCTACCACATGCAAAGTTTTTCCCCGACCACTCACCACAATAGCGCATATATCCTGAGACTCAAATCGATCAAACAAAAATTCAATGTTCTCCCGACATATTTTGTTTAGCCTTTCAGAGATCAAACTTCTCAAGTTGATAGTCCTTCCAAGCAACTGCACACCATGGAAAATCAATTTTAGCATAAATTAGATACAAAAGGGGGACTCAAGTTTTGTAGACAATGAAAAAAAATGTTAAAATAAAACTGGCAGAGAAACCAATCTCACAAGAAAACGAAGAAGACGACAGATGGATCAGTTCAACAATAGAAAAGCAACATACTGACTAAAGAGGGATACAATATAAATTTTCTTACCTTCACTCTAGTAATCTTTAATAGTGCTGAGAATCTCATCGGTTGAACTGAAAACTTCTCACCAATGTCCAAGGCAAACAGGAATGATGGATCCAGCAGCTCACTTCAAAGTTGGAAAAGAAAAATTCCATTAGATTTCAACGACTGAATCTGGCCAGAAGCTGCATGTAAAAAGGTTGAGGCAAATACCTTGCTGCCCAACTCTTGTAGTATGTGAAAATGGTGTCGCATAATTTTGCTATAAATATGTCAAAGCAATTGTCCACCTGCAAAGGAAACAGAAGCCTTCTCTCTAAAGCTTGCACATTCATGCAAAATAGAGTTCAAGAAAAGACAATACAAAAGGCTTGGTTGAAGTTTCATCTCTGAGCTACAATTTAGCAAGTTTAGCATCCCAGTCAATGCCAAACAATTTCCAAGTCAGTGCTGGTAAAATTATCTAAGTTCCAAATATGACTGCAGTATAGTAACTGGTACAACTATATACACATAGCCCAAAACTCTTTACTTTGACTTGTTGTTTATATAGTTACCTCTGCTTCAATTTCATCATAAAGGAATCGTTGCTTGAGGACTACAAGCGCATGCTGAGAAGCATCATTATAGATGTCAAAGGGCATCAATACACTCTCAAGAAGACCAGCATTTTGAGACTCTATTACATGGTCCACCAGCATCCAAGGAAGGGAACATTCAATAGGAAACTGCAGGAAAATTATGCGCGAATTCTCTTAATATCCAGGAGCAAAAAAGCACAAAAACAGAGTAGCTTCACAGCAGATTAGCTGGAACAAGGAATAACCAAAAATTTGGAGACCAACTCTGAGAAGTGAGAACCATATGTTAATAAATATTTTATAAGGTCATATGTTAACATGATCACATAGAAGGAAAAAAAGATTTAGACATAAGTGAGTCACACAATAATTTGTGGAGTTGATTTTAATGTGCAGAGACGACGATGATGAAGTTATTTAGGAGAATGTTGGGAAGTCATCCTCATCCACCACCAGTGCTATGGGTGCTTATACGAAGTACATAAACAATATTACCAAACAATCCCTGACTATAATTCTCCAAAAGATCCATCAGAATTTTTACCTGGATAACCCGAGATGATTCCAAATAGAATTCCCTGAACCATAAGAAACCAAGATCTGTCAAGTTTGCAATAGTCGCTGCAAAAACATAACAGTAAGGTTAGCCAAGTATAGCGAGGATATGCATGATAATTAATGATGTCGTATGGTATAAGAATGAGAGATTTAATGCATGATGGTAAAGAAGGTTAACTGATTGGGCATTGACTTTTCTAAGCCAACAGTGTCTATTTAGGCCAAGATATTCATCAGGATGTACATCAATGTCCATGCATAACTAGAAAATATATAGTGTAATCACATCTATAATGTAAATTTTTTTGAAGACCACAGTAAAGAAAAGCTGGAAGATGCAGTCAATTGGTATATATTAATAGTGCTGAAAATAAGTCCTGTTTCACATAGAAAGATAAAGAATGTCCAAACTTGATATTTTTTAGTTGTTCATGAAATCCTTACAAGTAATAATAAGAAATTCCGATGCCATGAAATATATGTGCCTGGAGAGGAGAATTAATTGAACAAAGACATGTTTAACAAAACCTGTATAGTCTAATATATGCAAGAAAAACCCAAGCTTGTAGAAGAATGTTTCCAACTGCTTCAAATCATTGACAGGAATTTCAGAACCAGTATTGCCAAAAAGGCCACCAGGCTTCCTCATGTTGCCCCCTGATACCACCTCGTATATCAAGAATTGTAAACAATGGATCTGGGTTGGCAGAGACGGAGAGAGTTCTGTGTTAGTTCATGGTCGTAATGTATTCAAAAAGGCAAAATTAGACAAGCAAGGATGGTAATGTCAAACAACCTCTACCCATGCATGGATAGAATGAAAGAGCCATTTCCTATACTTCTCTAAGTACTTAACTGATTTGATAGCATGATACAAGGAAAAATTAACATATATTCAATTATTTAGAATACTTCATACATGGAAGTATGTTCTTTTGTCACAAAATTTCATTTAGGTAAATACTCATGTGAGCTGTGCAATATTCATCTCCAAACCAATGTAATAAGATATGAAAACACAAACCTGTGCAGCTGTAGGTGCTACTGGTCTTGGATAAAAGAAGGCTCCTCTACTTTCTTCACCTCCATGCTGGAAGCCTTGCATTTCAGAATCAGGTTTGCTTGTATTTGCCATCCAATCAGCTGAAAGGGTACGCATATCAGAAAGAATCCTGCAAATAACAAACTGATGAGCCCAAAAACCTGCTAAAGTTTTCATAATAAAGGTCTTCATTGTAGCAAAAGTTTGAAGTGAAACAGGGAGTATTTTCAACATGGCTATGAAGTTTATGTCCCCATAAATGAACCAGTCAAGGCAAAGTGACAAATATGATATGATGCAGTAAAAATCAAGAGTAACCAAAGTTTTTAGCAGTCTGGCATTCTAATTTTACATATACAATCAAGATCATGAAAAATGTACCTAGAAAGGTCTTTCTTCTTACGGAAAGTAGTCCGCAGCATAGTGGCAAGTATATTTTGCACAAAATCTTGGACCTCTGCATGAACAGTTTCCCACAAGGCATCTGCCACTAGTGTGTCAGACTTCTGCATTAATGACCCAATTCCCTTGATGTAGCTCACAAGTTCTACCATGGCTTTTCTTTCCTCAGCACTATAATTATACCTTACCACCTAGAGCACAATTAAGCACTTCTGTTTGAGAGATTATTAGACATCAAATGAGAAAGTTTGGGTTCCATTTAATTTATGCCAACAAAAATTACATATGATTAGTGGACTCTGTAGATCCTGATGATGTGAGTGCATAAATCAATGCTTATGAATAGAATGAACAATGATATGCAACTCTGAACTTCTTCCAGATGAACAAAAAAAAAGAAGACATGTTAAGACCTTCTCATAGTCAGAAAAAGTTGATGGCTCATGCAACTCTGTGGAAACGGGCTCCTTGCATGGTCGTGAAAATTTCCATGCACACTGCTCCCAAATACGTGCAGTCCATCTACTTAGGAGTTGAAAACCTTCAACAACCATATCATAGACATTTCCTTTGACTTCCTTTGCAAACTCCATATCTGCACCATCCATTGATTTTAATAGAGCAAGCTGCAGATAGGAAAATGATTAAACAAATATTAGCATGATAGAAACAAGAGGAGACCAAAATGCACTGAATCAATTACTGATGGAGAGGAGATGGGGGTGGGGTAGGTTCGCTTGCATGTGTGTGTGTGTGTGTGTGTGAGGAGAGAGAGAGAGAGAGAGCACCTGATTCAAGGCAGAAGCAAAACGGATGGAGAAGTCATCATGTTCGGCACGAACTGCCCCAATGTGGTTGATGATTAAAAAGTGACGCTGATAAGTAAATGAAGTCAAGGGAACTACTACTCATATCCCTATTGAACATATATATCCATATAAATCATTTGTCTGATAATGAGTGCATGACTCCATTAAGAGAAGAAAATATAATCAAGAACAAATCAGTCATATACAAAAATATATATAATTTCAAGGATATTCTTGTGCTTCGCGAGGTGGCAGCTCATGGGGTGAAGGAAGAGTGAGAAGTCGAGTTTGAGCCGAAAATTTT
>JAYDZE010002676.1:0-10924 GCA_034509125.1 Monilaria moniliformis
TATAAGTTGTAAATAAATTGATGTTTAGGGGTATTGTATTGTGAGAAAGTTTCTATAAATGGAATGAGACTATTTTTTGTGGACGGACCAAAATGGAAAGATGAGACTATTTTTGGTGGACGGATGGAGTATAACTTAATTTTTTATTTATGTCCATCCTGGGCGGTTTTGAGGGGTGTGTTGGAAAAATTCTTAAATAATTTTTTTTATTAGATTTCGAAATTTTGATGATTGTCATTTTGCTGAATACTGCTCAAATGTTAAGGAGCAATATATTAAGTATAGGCTTAGCAGTTGAAGGAGTTGCATATTGTCGTCAACATTTAGAAAGACGTACTGAGGCCTAGAATTGTTGAAGAGATAATGAGTGTCGCTATTGATGATAGATGGAGCATGACATCAACCCTAGTGCGAACTTACTGAAGAAACATGGAGTCAACATACATATAGAGTGTTTGACTTCTTATGTTAGAGAAAATCTGTAGAGATTCCGCATATCCCGCAATGCAAGAAAGAAGTACAAAATTGCATAACTACAATGATACGACATTGCAGGCACCGAAAACGACATGATAGAGTTTAAACGAGCATCATTCAAACGACAAATTGGAGGAATTTGATTGGTGCTCCTTCCAACGACACTATTCAAATCCCGCCTACAATATTCGACGAACCTTAACCCTTTAAGGTTATCGAAACACTACACAAACTAAAAGCAATCAAACTCTCAAGCTTTCAAATCTATCCACAATTAAACAATGGTTTCGAAAAAAGAAATACTCCGAGTGTTAATCAATTACTCCGAGTTTAACCTCCATTATAATTCGATGAATCAAACTAAAATTGCCTTAGTCTTCGAGCAAAGTATTCGTGTGAATAATTTGTTCTTAGTTAAACAACCAACCATTTTACAAAATCATATAATGGTTGTGTGGAAGAAGAAGTATGGTAGTAGTAAGATTACCGCTATTGACAGCAAGAAGAAGTCGGCTAAATTAAGTCGTAGCATAGTAAGGTTATTTTTGTGTTAGGTTATTTGCACTTGTATGCAAGCTGTTATCCTGATTTAGTGGACTGATAAGATCTTAGTCCGTGCACGTATGAGCAGTTTACTTCGAACCACGTAAAATATTTGCATCCCAAACTGTTATGTTCTTTACATTGCATGTTATTTAAACTGTCATTCAACATAAATATACGCTTCACAACATAATTTTTGCATAAATTTTCAGTAAACGTCTTCTATTGAAATAATCTTAATACGGACTAAGTGTAAAATCAACTAAACAAATAAAATATGGTGAGAAAGTCATCACTGAAACTATGGAACTATTAGCATTTCTTAATAAGACTGTCATCTAAACATAGAAAATATTTGCTACCGTAAAATGTATTTTTTGTGTTTAGGTCCCCTACTTGTCACAATTCTACGTTCAATATTTACAGCAAAGTAATCGATCCGGGGTAGCTCCGTTTATAATATACGTCAAGAACTCCAAAACCCACAAAGCATCACATACCCTAACCTTGTTCGGTTTTGAGATAGCCGCATAAGAGCTCATTGGCATGAGAACGAGGCCGAATTCACTATCACAATTCGAACACAAGAGGCTAGTCAGCTTGATTTGAAAATATTGATGTTTTTTGCCGAAGAAAACTCAAAATAAATCCAATAGAATATCTAGGGAAGAAGATTTACTGATGCAACTGCTGCAAGAAGCTTCCCCATGGCAATCAGATGAGTTTTACCGGATTGGAGTTAGACTCTGAGAATCCGAGTTAGCTTATACACCTGCATGAAATAAAATGGTTCTACATCATGGCTCCAATATCTTGAAGTTTTCACATACTAGCAAACAAGCTGGAGTAATCCCCCAAGTTTGTGTTTCTCATCGTAGATAGTGTTCTTTTGTCTAGGCAAAGGGAAGAAGTTGTGAATGCTAAATATTTCACATCACTAACCTGAGATGTTCTACTTGGGAGCGGCACGTCCAAGCAATACCTGGCTCCATCAGTTCTGCAAATCCAAGCAATATGTTAACGTCATGAAGTGTAGGATATAATAATAGATAGCATCACAAGAGGTTCCATAATACATAAATTGAGATATAGTTAATTGTTAAATAATTAAATTGATTAAACTATATTTTGCAAAATTTTGATAATTTTTTCATCACAGATGCAGGTCAAAATTATGTTCAGAAATCGAAGTAGAAGCAACTGTGCAGAAAGGAAGAGATTTGCTAGGATAAGAAAATAAAAGATCTCGGTGGATCTTCTAAATAATAATAGTAAAGATATGCAGTTGCCAAAGCCGATTCACGACATCTTTGTGCAAAAATATAGATTTAGAGGAAAGGACGGCACCACCTATATGAAGATGTTCAGAAGAAATTTCAGAAATTTTTGTCTCTTCACGTGGCTTTCGATTTCTATCTCCTAATTGATGATTTATTCTTTGTTTAGGTGTATATAGGATACATTTAATTAAAATCGTGTGGAAACTTTGTCAGTTCATTGTATCTGCGCAAATATCTGTAACATAAGCAATTGATTAAATTGAGGTTGCAATATTCTAAAACTCTAAGTAAAACACTACTACAGCAACAGATTTTGTCACAATCAATGACTTGCATAAACCAGAGAGAAGAAAGTCATAGAACACCATTACTCACTTTCTGCTAATGGTTCTTTGAGCATATTGGTCTCGATCAATTAATCCAAGACCACCATAAATCTCGTCATCAGAATTCAATATGATCTGCAAGTTAATCATGGATTAAAGAAAAATCAAATACCATGTAGAAGCCAAGGCCCACGTATAATCAAACATGAGAGAAGAAGATAGCCTAGCATTAAGCTTAGAGAGACTAGCCTCATCAATTCTGCTCCCTTAATCCTAGGAGGCAGAATGTTGATATAGCTGTCGTTTTCAATTCGCTAGTTGTACATCATTTTGATTTTAGTTGTGATGTTTCCCAGTTTCTGAATCCGGTCCTACAAACTTTTTAGATTTTGGTTTTTGGTCGGTTGACCAGCTGTGTAGCAGGTAACCATAACCTGCTAAGGCTATGTGGACCCTAATTTGCAATTGAACTAAATTTATTAATCGTACAAGGCACAGACATACAATTTGGCATAAAAACTAAATTTCAGATGATATACTTTTGGGTTATTTGCATCTAAATTACTGAACTTTCACCCCCTTCTGGTTTTGCATACCAACTTTAAAATTAGCTGACAATTACACAACTTTTAATTTCATCTGAATTTGCAACCGCAGACGATTCTGATTCATGTTTGTGCTGACATGGAAGGCTGGAAAATTGACGTATCATAATCACCCAGTAAATAAGATAACGCCGGTTTTAGTTATGAGAACGGCATTTTAGGCTGAAATTGCAGTGATTATTTATTTCAATCAATTTGGGGCGCATAACAGAGAGAAGAGAGAATGGGAGATTCATAAACGTGGATTAGAGGACAAAGAGATAGCAAGAAAGAGAGAAAAAAAAAAAGAGAATACGGTGAAAGAATAGGGGATTCGATGGTGAGCGATTGAGAAAGGAACCCGACACAGTAAAAAATTGAGAAGGGGGATTTGACGCAGACAATTACAGATCCAAGCGGATTGTTCGACGGCTACTTCTTCTTCATCCACTTCATCGAACTTGCGTAATCCCATGTTGTGATTTTAGTCTTCTCAAAAAATAGGAACTTTAGCGTTTTCAATAAAACAACGTTGTCCCTTGCTAGCCAAGCGTTTGAATTATGCCACGTCAATTTCCCATTGTCTATAACAGTACATACATTGATCCGAACCCTCTACAGTTGCAAAATCAGATCAAATCAAAACTTGAGTAATTTACAGGTAGATTTTAAAATTAGTATGAAAACCAAAAAATGGCAAAAATTTAGTCAGGCAAATAACCTTTATTTTTTGAAAGAAGTCTTACAACCTCAATAATATAAACTATTCAAATCTGAAAATTTACACATTAATATATATATCACTCAAATAAATATTCCAAATTAAATATGAACTGTTTAAACGAATCTAAATTAACAAATAAATTTGGAAAATATTTTGGTAAATCTAAATCGCATATTAAATGCCAAAAAAGTTATTTCATAAAATAAAGTTTGACACAGTCAAAAAAGTTTATATCTGAAATTATGTGAATTTTGTAAATACTATGGATAATACAAGAATAAATAAAATCTGGAACACTTATCTCAAAATATTTGAAATTATCACAGAATTTAAACCATGTTAATGATAACAAAATTTGTAGCTTTTCCTTATTTGTTTTTGCTCTTGAAATCTGGTCACCACAGCTGTTCTTAGAATAATATTTTATATATGTAGATATCGATTAAATTAACCTTAAACTAATTTATAGCTTGATCTGCCAAATTAGACTTACATCATACAATATTTGTTTATATGATTTTTACTTATTCATTTTTTCAGATTTGTTTGATTATTTCTATGACGGAATTGTTCTTCACATCTCATGTAGGTGAGTGACAGCTAGGATAATATCAAGCCAACGTAGCAAATTAGGTTATAAGGGAGGCTCAGCAATTGGTGATAAGCTGCAAACAAATCCTTTGACTAGGTGAATCAAGAAAATAGCATGCTACATTTCTGAGCACTTGCAATGTTACACCAAGGGGTGTTTGGCTAAGCTTATTTTAGAGAGCTTATAAGCTCTTGGAGCTTATAAAATGTAATGCCTTAAGAGTTTATAAGTCATGAAGAGAGAATTATAAGTCAGAGCGAGAAAATCTTAGTCGGAGAGAGAAGAGAAAATGAAAGACTGATGAAATTGAAAGTGTATATATTGAAAATAACAAACCATGGGTAGAATTATTTTTATAAAAAGATTGTTGCTTATAAGATCATAAAAAAATAAGTTGGGGTTCGGAGAACTAAATTTTTTGGGAGCTTATTGGAATTTATTTTTACAACTTATAAGTTGCTTAGGAGCTTAGTTTGTTAAACATTTTTCAAGAGCTTATAAGCTCTTCTGTCGTTTATGAGGAATGTAGATCTGGGGTTCTTAATCTCCTCCCTTTTCTACTCGGCCTCTGAAGGCCTTGTACCGGAAAATATTTTATCGTTTAAACATTGTAGAAAAGTGAGAATTCTAATTTGTTTCTAAACAGCTTGGAGCTTATAAGCAGCCAAACACCCTCCAAGTCATACATATTGGTGTAGAATCATTTGCAATAACTTTGGAAGCAATAGATTCCCTATTTTTGGTGGATACGAAATAATAGACTCTACATATACAGAACAAGCACAACTAACACTCTTTGGCAATTGTCCTTTCATACATCAAACTTCATGTGGAGGGGAAGCTTTGAAATACGCAAACCCCTCTCTTTCAACTCCTAACACTTATCATGAATAGAAATTATGATGACTGCCTATGTGAATGCAGACCCGTGAAATGCAAACAAGAATATAAAGGCATTCTCACAAATTCGCTGGACTGGTCTAATTCAGAAGCAAATAAGCACGGAAAAAGGTATGACATGCCTGCCTATACTCGCTATGGACCTACGAATGGTGCAAGTTCTGTGCACAGCCTAATTTTAGATAGTCACTCTTCCAGTGCAGAGGTGGCATCAGTTTAAATGGAAATTCAGGACTTCAGGTTAAGGATAATCTAATAATATCAAAGCACACTTACTTGATACTCTCCAGCTTCATCAACACCTATACTGTATCTTTCATACGAATTTGTGGGATGAAAGTTGAAGACAAATATATATGGACCGCGTGAATAAGATATCACCTGGTTCAACAATGTCATTCAGTCCTACATGCATTTAAAAAAAGAATCTATCACTTTTATGGTAAACGGAGTATACCATTGTAGTATCATCGACATGGTGAATATTCGGAAGGCCCCTTGAACCTCTTAGAAGTACTCTATCTTTTACGTCCAGTTTCATCATATCCTGAAGGAATGATTTTGAACATCAAGAAATCTGAAATTCATGTGACGAGTGATGTCTGCTTATATCTAAGGAACACCAATCTGGTTGGATCTATGTAAAGCTATGAGTGGCAAACGTGGAGCTATAGTAAGAAAATAAACAATGTTGGATCAAAACCAGACTATAATTATTGATTACAACTCACTTTATCAAAGGCGAATAATTTTTTGTGAAGTTCATCCTCCAATAGCTCCCAGCAGCGATTAGCAAGTGAATAAGAAAAATTGTTGCTTGGCATTGGGAACTCAACCCTCTGGAACATTAAAAATCGTCAAGCATTGAAATATGCATCTTTAACTGTCCCAAATTAATGCAATTCACCTTTGGATGCCCAAATTCATTGCCCATGAAATTGAGGTACGCTGAACCACCAATAGTAAATGTAATTAATCTGATCATCTGTAATACAGCAACTCACACTAGATTAATTGTCCATATGGCACAACAGCTTCAAAGCAACAGAGTCTGGAATGAACTAGAGACTAATTAACTAGAATAAAGCCATCCTATTGCATGTACTATCAATGAACTCGCCTACAAAAGCCCAAAACTATTCTTTATAGGTGTTTTTTTCTGAAACGCCATCTTTCATCAAAAGGGTGTCTCTTGACTCCAAAAAGTAGAGTTTAAATGTTAAACACCTCAAAAGGTATTGTGAATGTGCTTATATATGTAAGCATATGAGAATCTCTTTTTATTTCTTATGCAAAATTACTAGTTTCACATTGGATAGTTGAAATAATATTTAAATAATCATTACATAATTTAATATAAGAATAAGAAATAAGAAATAAGAAATAGGTGAAAATAGACTTAGATGGAGGTAAATGGACCAACATTCTCAAACGTCCCAAAAAGAGGCAGCAAATAGTTAGTATAGACATGATATGGTTAGTGTGAAGAAACTCCATTTACCTTATGCAATGAACAACCCCTAAGCAAGGCCACTTCTGTGTTAGCGGAACCAAAGAGTATTTCTGCAAAAGAGCGACCCCCTGAAATTGACTGGCAAGCAAGAAAGGTAAACCACGTTACAACTTTCTGGGGAGACCCTATATAATAGAGTTGTGTGGGGGAGGGGCAGACAAGAGCAGCCATATTTGGTACACGAATATAATATTGATCACCTGGTTGTGATTTTCAGCATACAGAAGCATCTTATCAACATTGCACTTGTCTCCCACCAATGTGCTCACAAGCTAGGAGAAAACATAAGGTACAATATTTGCAGTGAACTAACTTACAACATAAACTGTATCCAGAGTAAGTAAAACTCTAGGGTTATCGAAAACAACCTTACTCATGCGCCATTCATGATCAGGAACATTCTCGAGGAATGACAACCACAATTCTGATGCAGAGAGATTGACGAAATAATCAAATCCCAAACCACCTTGAGAAGTTGGTTCACAAAGTCCTGGATAAAGTGTGGCCTAAGAAAAAAACCAACAAATCACTAGAAGAGATCAGATCATGAAGCCATTTACCTTGTATTAAAAGAAAATTGCAGCGTACACATGCATATGAGCAAGCATGATGCATGCACACAAGACATACATATATATTATAGCGGGTTAGTGTTTTGGATTATCATACTCGTGTCATTATTGAGTCAACAAATGTCATGTTGTTATCTTGTTGACAGAATAACAATTATATTAAATATTTTATAATTAAATATATGTATTTTGTGATTTTTTGGAGGCTTTTATATTTTATCAACATGTATTACAGTATAATATTGATCATCTAGAATTAATTTTAGTTGAAAAATATTAATTTTTATTTTATCTTGTTGTGTCGTGTCACAACGATATATTTTAATGTTTATGTTCATGTTGGGCAGATCCTTATTGTGCCGTGTTTGTGTTTATCGTTTCATATCATTAGTGTGTCAACATGATAACACGAATATTCAAAGAGAAAAAACAATAATCCAAAGTTTAATGATAAAGAATGTATAAAAAATACTTACATCTTCAGCAATGGTCAGTACATTTGGGTGGAGAACATGCAGTATCTCATTTACTAATATTAGATACAGCAAAGCATCATTATCCACATATTGATTACAGTACCTGAAACAGATAAAGGTTAGGTGCTGCCAATTGAAAGGCACACAAGCACAAGTTTCAAGTCTTCAGGCTGATAACCAGCAAATATCAACCAGACATAGATGGTCAGCTAACAGATAAAATCAGCTCGCTAATACTTGAAATAAGCAGAAGGACAAAACGTATGTACGTATGTACACTGTCATCACATTAACATAGAGTTTTCAAAGAAGAAAGGAAAGTCAACTGTCGGCAAAGCTTTATAAGGTGAGGCTTCATAACTTGGCATGAAAATTATTCTAAGATTAAGGAATAAAACGTAATGCAGTATATCATCACCGATGACAACTATACTCAAAGGCATTTAATTCCCTTGATGCTTAAGTACTCAGAAGCCTTACTCCTCCACATCACCAGTAAAAGTAGCAAATCCATTGTGTGTGTACATCATTGATGAAAGAGAATGGAAATAGAAGCCGTCGATCTGGTACTCCACCATCCACCTGTAAAATGTCATAGATCCTGTTAAAACCAAAAGTTGAAGGAGGAAAATAACAACAGAAGAAAACAACAAATTAAAAGTGACCCTGCAAGTAAACAATGAGGTGGGTTTTAAAGAACTGGAAAGATAGAGAACATGAACCACATAGGAAGCTTCAGAACAGTAAAATGCTATAAAATTACCAATTTAAATTTGAAAGAAGGAAATGCAGTACATCGTGATCACCATAATTGAAAATCCGTGTGCCCCAAAATTTGTGGTGGCCTCTTTTACCTGGAAATTAGAAGGAAAAAATAAAAGAATTAAGTAAAAGACAGCTAAGAATCTGGACGAGCAACAACAACAATTTATAAAATGTTCGATATCACTTAACTCATTTCCTTTGTCTAATAACCTTTGGGACAGAATCAGAACCCATAATTGTAGATGAAGTATTGTCAATGACTGTAAAAAGAATCATCAGGGTGCCAATTGCATTGGGGGCAATTTGATTGTGATAATCAATTAATACTTCTTTACATCATAATACATTGCTACATATTTTTTCCTTGTCATAAAGATAATAACAAATCAAATCGATGAGTATCCTTTAACTTCGTTTCTGCTTGGGACTAGGAGCATGCAAACTCTAAGTCCAGTTTTCACCGAGTAATGTCTATGCAGAACAGTGGGAAAATAGCATAAAGGCAGCAAAAGTGATCTCAATAAAGAAGCATTTAAAGCTAGACTTCCTACAGCTAATATAGCTCGCTAAATGAAATCAATGCAACAAGTAACTCAAGAGAATTAGTGTCAAAAAATTATACCGGAATGGAAGTAGCAATCATTTGATCCATCATAAAATGATAACCCCACCATTTCATCAGCTGCGGCATAAGAATGGACAATATCTAAAAGGACCAGCAGGCCAAGTCCTGCACATCAACAAATAACCTATGTAACAATCTAAATAGCAGTGAAACATATCCATAGATTGCAGCTGTCAAAAGTTGTTCTGACAATACTTAAAAAGATCTGGAAAAACCTTGTGAATGTATGCATATAAAGCTAAAGCAGTTGGAATGTTGAAAAAAGTACAAGCTAGTGATTGAAGCTTCGTCTTACTCAAGCATAAAACTGATAAAATACAACAAAAGTATATTAAAGCCGTAGTGATATTACTCATCCATAGTTGAAACTAACCAACAAGCATACAATCAGGAAGGCTACCATTAAGCATTGACCACTTTTTTACTGGAAAAATTCAGCCTAAAGTGTATTTTGCTATCATTCCATTTTTTGTCAAAGGTCCTACTGGTTGTCCCTAAGAGGAAGAAGATGAAACATGAACTACAAATTTCCAGCAATTCGTCCAAATGACCTAAAGCTATTCAATGCTAGCATGAATTCAGTAGACTGGTAAAATATCTATCTACAACCCATGAGGGAATTAAACAAAGATCCATATCTAGTTTCAATGTTCTAAAGTATTTGTTATAGAATCAACTAAAGCACATCAACTCCACATTATACTGAGATTTCAAATTATTCTATTGATAACAGAAGAAAAGCAATGGTAAAAACTGTTATTGATTGGAAAATTTTTGAAATAACCATGAGCTTCATCCACCAACCGCTTGAAGTCTTCAGGGGTACCATAGCGGCTGCTAACAGCAAAAAAATTTGTCACCTGCAGAAGAGAAAGTCAGAATAATAACAGAAAAAACATAAAGATAGCAGGATTAAAAAATATAAAAAATATATTATACCGATCAATATACCGTGATACTGAAGCTGACCAAACAATTGAAATGGTAGGTAGCCACATAAGTAGATATATGGTTCATAGATGTTCCGCCAACTAAAAAGACTAATGTACACTTTATAATATAATTTCTATCTCTGTGAAAGGACTAATGTAACCTGACTTTTTACTACTTTTCCAGATACTTTCTTTCAATAGACCAATTTACTGTGGCATTCTACTACTCTTCTCCATATACTTCCAAATATATAAACTTAATTACTGTAACTTAAGAAAAAATCCAAACCGAGAAGTAAAATAGGCAGAATCCAAGCAGCGCGACTATCCAGTATTACTCTTTCCCAAATTGATTACGCTTACAAATTCATTCCTGAATCACCTTTGTGTACAACACTGATTTCCCATTCTCCCCCCCCCCCCCAACCAAACATTCCATACATGACTTTTGCAAAGAAAGAAGTATGTACCTAAACGTTAACTCTCATCCAAAAACAGTGTCCACCCCAAACTAGGATTGTCAAGTTGAGAAGGAAGGAGCAGCGCGACTATCCAGTATTACTCTTTCCCAAATTGATTACGCTTACAAATTCATTCCTGAATCACCTTTGTGTA
>JAYDZE010002687.1:0-10924 GCA_034509125.1 Monilaria moniliformis
CACCAGCCGGATCCGTGGCGCAATGGTAGCGCGTCTGACTCCAGATCAGAAGGTTGCGTGTTCGATTCACGTCGGGTTCAAACCCCCGATCATTACGGCTCCATCTTTTTAATTTCGGAATATCTTTTAACCAATCAACATTCATGACTATTTTTATACGGCCATTTTTTTAATTTCGTAATTTGTTTTAACCAATCAACATTTATGACTCTTTTTTTTCCTTGAAATATTTCAAAAACCTGTTATCATTTATTGCTGTTCGAAATCTTGATCTCTCATAACATAAAAATGTATGGATGTGAAAGTGCATTAGTAAGACCCGTACTAAATACTATGCTTTTTCATTTGAATTTATGGTAGGTTAATTAAATATGATGGGTGGGATGGTTGAGAAAGAATGAGGTAGAGAAACTGGAGAGCATATCATGATAATGTTGATGATATTTTTGTCTCAGATAAATTTTCAGCAGCATTTTCTACACAAGTTAGAGATCATCAACAAGTAACAATCAAACTTTAGTCCTCCAATGAACTAAGCTACTCTCTATAAATATGTGAATCAGATAAAGCAATAATAAGTGTCACAATTCACATCTAAGGCATATGAAATTCCAATATGTTCTCTTATGCAACCCATTCAAGAAAGATGAAAGCATACTTGCCTCCCTATATCCGAGGGATCACCAGTAATCTTGGCAAGAGCACCTCCCAGACTCGAAACAATGGTACCTACTCGAGTCCCGTACTGTTATTTTCCTCTCAGCAATCCTCGACACGAACTTAAGGATGGTATGGCAATCCACACAGGTCCTCAAGTTCTTGAAAACCTTGATCGGAGTTCCCGGAGGAGTGCTGATGATGCCGAACGCCACTGCAAGTTTTTCACTGTGGTAAGACAGATTCTGCTCTTTCTGCTCCTCCTCTACATCATAAAGCACGTGATTCGTGTGAGGGACAAACCCTTCTTCCTTCATCCTATTCGAGATCTCACCCAAGAATTTAAATATCTCTTTTGATGTCGGATGGGATTCATCTCCAACCAAGAAGATATGGACCTTCCTGTTGATGTTAAGCCAACTCATACCAGGTTTCTTCACCACTCCTCTCTCATCCATCAGTTGTCCCACCTTCGCCACTTCGTCCCACTTCCCTGCAGTGGCATAGATATTGGCAAGAGTGACATAAGTAGCTGCATTCTTCGGTTCAATCTCAAACAAGGCTTCAGCAGCTCGCTCTGCAATCTCATAGTTTCCATGAATCCTGCACCCACCAAAGTAAAGAAGCCCACAGAAACTTGTCGAGTTTCATAGGCATTGTACGAATCATATCTTCTGTTTCCTTGAACCTGCCCAAACGACTCAAGTGGTCAACCACACAAGCAGGGGCGGAGCCAGAAAAGTACGTAGGGGGGCAACTTTTCTTCCAAGGGCATTAGATTTTTTCATAAAACAAATTAAGAGGGGCAACTAGTAGCAATTGGTGATAAATAAGATAAATTATGAGATTTTTCCATTGATTTTGAAACTCGAGCGGGGGCATTTGCCCCTCCTAAGGCCTTACTAGCTACCCCTGCACACAAGCATAGTGGTCAGCTGTGAGGAGTAGCCCATGTTTCTCCTTTATCAAGTGGAAATATTCGAGACCTTTATCAACTAAACCTGCATGAGTGCAAGCAGAGAGAACACCTACAAAAGTAACATGATCAGGCTGGGTGCCAGACTTAAGTAGCATATCAAACAGCTTAAGAGCTTCATGGGGCTGCCTACTCTGAGAATATCCATTGATCAACGAGGTCCACGAGACTAAACCAGGCCTAGGCAGTGATCTGAACACTCTATCGGCTCTCTCCACACTACCACACTTGGCATACATACGCACAAGCGCACTAGCAGCAAACGAGCACTGATCAAAACCAATCCGCATCATGTGCCCGTGTACCTGCCTGCCTAACTCCTCTGCAGTTTGATGAGCGCACACATTCAGAACCCCAGCAAATGTGTACTCGTTAGGGCTAATCCCACAACGCAAGAAATCAGAAAACAAAGAAAGGCCATCTACCCACCTCCCATCTCCAAAATATCGATCAATCATTGCAGTCCAAAGCACAATGTATTTTCCTCTACTCTATCAAAAATGTACCTCGCCTCGTTTAGGCTCCCACACTTCCCATACACATCCATCAGAGCACTCGAAACCACGGCATCAAAATCCAACCCTGTTCTGATTATACGTCCATGAATCTCTTTCCCCAACCGTACCGACTGCATACGGTGAACTTGTTGCGCTGAGATGCTCGTTTATCTGTATTAATCTATACACCTCCAAGGCATGCGAAGGTTGTTTATGCTTCACGTAACCCGAAATCATGGCTGTCCATGAAAAGTTGTCTATTTCAGACATTTCATCGAACAAGCTCCCGTGCTTCTAAAACCATGCCCATTCTCGCGTAGCCCGAAATCAAAGTGTTCCACGAACACAAATCCCTCTCACCCATTTCATCAAAACGCGTGCGGGCATCCGACATACTCCCACAATTGCAATACAGCTCTAGAATCTTGTTCGAGATAAACACCCCAGCCACGAAACCGGAGCGATTGATATAGTCGTGGATTCTTTTGCCCTCATCTGGAGCCCTCTTCTCAATACACAGCTGCAGAATTTTCGAATAAGCCGCGGGAGGGAGCCAAACTTGATTTTACTAGAAACGGAATCACGTCTTTCAACCGTTTCTGTTGGCAGAGATGTTCGATGGATTCAATGAAATTGGCTTCTCTGCCCGAGCGATTTTGGGATGGCCCATGATTTCCGAAGAGAGGGAAGAAAGGTTTTGGCGAGGTTGTTGGTTGAATGGAATGGGGTGTGTAAGAATATGAAGATCTGAGTTATTTTCGAAGATTAAATGGATTTGGCTTCATTGTTTTAACTGTTATATTTACGTAACGCTTGATTCTGATACTTTGTTAGGCATGGGAGTGGGTCCAGAGATGGGAGAAAGGTTTTCTTTGGGCTCTTATTACAATTTATCCTTGTTTATTTCAAATATCAAAGCTATAAATTATAGGGTTATTCCATAAATTAATAATATTACAAATATAATTTGTATTTATCTCTTTTGTTCATTTATAGTTCAAGTCACAACTTTCGAACAATTTAAGAGTATTCATTAGTTGTTTCGACATCTAAAAAACATTTAAGGTTATTTGTAATTATGTAACTGATGATGCCTATATTTTGTAGACACTTTAGTTTAAGTTGGCCATTTTTTATTTATTTTTACTTGCACCATTAAGTGAACAATAAAAATTAGTCATATTTATAATCATTTTAAATTCAAAATAAAAATAATCATAATATTAAAAGGACAAATTTTTTGAACAATCCTAAAGTTTGGTTAAATTCAGTCCAGTCCCGCAATTATGAAAATCAACTGCTAATAACATAACTTTGACATTTTTCGCAATAGTCCCACGACGCTTGATTTGGGAAAACCGTTTTTGATCCGGTCGATGGAAAATCCTACATAGGAAAAACATTCGGCCACTAAAACAACGTCGTGTGTTGAGATACAAAACAACATAATTTTGTTAAGGGAAAATTGTCAGAAAAACCATAAAATATGGTCAAATTCTGGTCAATCCCGCAAGTTTCAAAATCAGCCGCTAATATCATGACTTTGACATTTGTCGCAATTGTCTCATGGCGAAAAATGGTAGCCCACGTGTGCTAAATTATTGATGTGGTGCATGTGTCTAAAAATTAACGACGTGTACACTAAACGACGTCGTCTTAGTGGGTGAAATTAAAAAAAAATAAAAAAAAACTCTCTTCCCTCTCCCCTATCATTTTTCTCAGCTCATCGTTTTCCTCAGCATCTTAATCACAATCGTCGTTATCTCAATCGCAACAAAGAGAACAAAACCACGAAAATTTTGAAAATTTCAAGTTCGAAAATTTCAAAACAAAAAAATAAAATCTTTAAAATTCACAATCCGTAGATTGGAAAGGATGAATGGAAATCATATCAAGAATCCAATTAAAATTGAACGAATTTGAATGATTTTCTACGGGGCCTTTTGCCAAAAATTTGGTGTGCATTGTTTGAAAATGAAGAACAAAAAACAAAAAACAATTAAGTGACAACAAAGGTAAGTACATATGATATTTGTAATATATCTAAGTTCGGATTAAATTATTACCATGAGATCAAAATTTGGACTATTTAAGAATAACACTTTGTTAATTCAATTTTTTTTTTTAATTTAATGAGTTAAATTAAATGTTAAACTAAATTAATTAATTGAAGCTAATAAAACTAACAAGTCTAAATACATTGGATTGATTTAATTAGTATAAAATTATTTTGAAGTTTGAATTAATATATGTTTTGGGATATGAATGAAAAAATGTTAATAGAATAAGTACTCTATTTTTATTAAAGTGGGAAAAGAAAACTCGTCCATCTCATTCTTTCCTCGTTTTTTCCCCTTGTTTTGATTTTACACAAATATTAATTAATCACTAGCGTAGAAGAGACAACACCATTGACCCGCAATTCTACAACTATCCTTAAAAAATAAATCAATAACTACAGAAGGCCATCCACAACGGTAGTTCGCCCGCTTACAGCCATTGTGGAGTAGAGAGTCGGAGGCTCGAGCCTCTCGTGCGGCTATTCAACCGATTTTGCCTCCACACGTGATGGCTATGCATTAGCATCTCTCGGTTAATCAGAGAGCGAGTGCAACGCATGCGCCAGGTATACATTTTTTTAGTATATTATATAAATTAGTGTATTGTTTCACTGTATAGAAAAGGCTTTGGCCTAATGGCAAAAGAGCATCTCCTATTTTTCTCACCTGAATACAAATTATTATTTTTTTGTTTTTTATTTTGTTTTATTCCCTTTTTTTGTTATTTTAAGGTAGGCAAATTTATTTTATTTTCTTTTTTTTTTAACTTTTTTTATGCCCTCTAATGCATGTGTTAACTTTTTTTAACTTTTTTAGGATCTATGAATATTGCAAGGACGAAACCCACAAACTACATATTAATTTTTTTTTCATTTTTCATTTTTGCCCATTTTTATTTTTTTTTTAATTTTTAATGCCCTCTATTGCCGGTGGCTAAAATTTTAAAGAAAAAATTATTTTAGGATCTATGAATAGTAGACGCTCCTAAATATATTTCAGTATTAAAATCAAACAAATAAAAACGCAATCCCAAATTGACACAAATCACACTGACTAGTGACTTCATATATTCAGTTCGGTCCACTTTTTCGCAAATCCTAATATACAATGATGCAGGAACAACACAATGTACACACAAAATAAGAAATAAAAATAATTAAACCGATCCAGTACAAATTGTCTAATAGACATGACAGGAGAGCGACCTGAAGCAACAAAATAGCTATCCAACCACAAAAATAGCTAACCATTGCTTGCACTCACCCTGTGAACTGAAGACTCCCATAACCACGAAACTTGATTGATATGCTGGCGATCCTTGCACTTTCTTTGCTGGAAAAGAACAAAAGTAGCAATCACATGGCATAAATGACCTCCCCACTGCTGTCAATATCTAGATCAGGATCAGAGTCCAGGTCATCCATGTCATCATCGTCCATCATGTCCAGGTTATATAAACCAACTGGATGTATAGTGGCCTCGGAGATTATCTGCATTATGGTTTCGAAGCCCTGCATGGGCTGGTCCAGTTCTTGGAATTGGGTTGTTTCGTCCATCAGATCTGCTGGGAGGTTCTTGAGAAACCACGCATGGTTCCTGATTTCAAGCATATTGATACGCTGACCAAGTAGATATCACAAAATCCCATTTACAATCAAATAGTAACTAAAAATGAACATCTTGCCTCAAAAAAAATAAAAAAATAATATCTACAGCCAGAAAGTTTTGCAATCATCAACTGATTTTTATTATATTACCTTGCAAGAAAAAAATATGGAACCAATTCAAGTTATTGCCAAGATTATTTCAAGTCAGAGTATAGAAGATACATGCAATATCTACTGGGTATACAAATTGAGACCTCCTACACATGAACTTTTCTGTTCAGCTTTATCCTTTAACTAAAACTAATTGTATGTAATAAAAATTGTTCTACTGGTATTTCTACGTTAGATCTCTACTTCAAAAAAATTCAATTTTAATTTTCTCAATAAGGCCTTAGTGATGAACTATAAATATGTTTTGCATGTCAAAGATCATATCACTCACTTGTGCAGGATCAGCCACAAAGATCCTCGAAATTAGATGATGGCATTCCTCAGAAATCATAACATGCTCCGGAATAGAGTATTGAACATTTATGACTCTCTGTATTGTCTTACGAAAATCCTTGGGGTTTTCAGGATCTTCAAATGGATAAGCCCCAACCAGCATAACATATAATGTAACTCCACATGACCACACATCTGCAAGCTGAAGGAAAGGTATCGTTAATATTCACAGATAAAGAACATTACTTATGTAAATGCAACAGGGGCTAGGATCTTTCTGAAAGCTATGAAAGTTCATCCAAGTTAGAGAGAGAGAGAGAAGGAGGAGGAGGAGGAGGAGGAGGAGGAGGAAGAGGGAGACAGGTTAACAAAGGCATCCACTTCATGTGAACATATTTTAGAGTTCTACTAAGAATGAAGCAAATTGGATCGTAATGCAACTCTCTATTGACAAGGCAATGCATTGTTTTACCTTCCCATCATATTCTTTTCTATGCAACACCTCTGGAGCAATATATGCAGGAGTACCCACTGTAGATTTTGGTTGTGAATGCAGCAAAGAAGACTGCAAAAGCACAGTTACAATTTGATAATGAGTAGAAGATGACACTGAATAACCACATTCTATGACACTGCCACACAAAAAATGAGAATAGAATACCATGAAGCTGATCAAAATAGCAAAAACTTATTTGAAAATCTCAGATACTGGGGAGTTTTGACATGAGTGAGTAAATAGATGCAGAAGACAATAGCTTAGCAATATGACTACCTTGGAATACCCAAAATCACATATCTTCAACCTAGGAGCTGGGCTTCCATCCAACAGTGTGTTTTCTAGCTTCAAGTCCCGATGACATATTTGCTTTGTCAAGAAAAATAGGAGACATATATTATATTCCAATTCAACTATTGTCATTGAAAAATACTTTTAATCATAACATTATGATACCATTGAATGACAGTAGCTCACTCCAGATATAAGTTGTTGAAAAAAGAAACGAGCCTGCTTGAGAAATTTTCGGAAACAACACAGTAAGCACATGGAAAGCCACACAATCAAGGGAAAACAAACATTTAGGAGCAAATAAAGGACCTCATCCTCGCTGAATCGTCCTGCATTAGATATGCGCTCAAATAACTCTCCTCCGGATGCATACTCCATCACAATAGCGAGATGTGTAGGTGTTAAAATCACCTGAAGTGCAGTATTCAGGAGTGCTGCTCACAAAAAAATCTTCAAAGTCATGTAATTGCCAATAGAGTATCAAGAACAAACCTCTCTAAATCTGACAATGTTTGGATGTCTCAAAGACCTGTGGTTGATAATTTCTCTCTGAATATTTTCATCTATCTGCAATCCACACATCATTTATTGTAGTTCCTGACATTTTATTGGAACAAGTCTCTTGCAACATATAACACTAGACAAGAAAAAGAAGTAATGAAAAGCATCTCTTTCGGAACTTTAAAATCCTGTATCATGACATCAAAGCAAGCTTAGTAGGCGCCATAGTAATTGGTAGAACCTCAAACAGCAAAATCTGAATGCAGAAAATGAGAGAAATATCTCTTCGGTCTATTTGGACACATTATGGAATGGAAAGCAGATAATTAAACGAAGAGATAAAAGGCTTGTCAGCAGAATTGAGGCTTTTCCAATAAAATATATTATATGAATTATCATAATAATCTTCAATGTAAATGTTAGAAGCATTGTTTGAAGAAATAGAAATTAAGGTTGTATGATTGACAACCAATCATTTCAAGCTTATTAAGGGAAAACTCAATAACTCATAAATTGCAATCATAATTTTTAGCATCCCCAAACCCAAAGGTCCCAACCTAACGGGGATCTCAGTACGTGCACCAACAATAGCTGCTTCCTCGATTAGAACAAGAGCAATATCGCCCCAATAGCCAATTCTAAAAGCAGAAGAGAACAATATAAACAGACATCATTTGCACTTAAGTAATAACTAATCGAGCAGCCTCTCTCGATGTATTTAATAGCAACTTGTTCATTAGACTGTTTGTTTCTCATGAGCCAGGTTACTCCGAAATTCCCAGATCCAATATCCCTAATGTAATCATATTGATCATTATCGTGCACAATGTGCACACACTACTTGGAAATCTCTTTCGGGCACCAAACTCCATTCGATAGCTAATTAACACAAGTGTGAACTCTACTACAATGAGTATGAACTGATTCACTTGCTTTACTTGAACTCTGTTGACGGGATCAGATGAGAAACCAGCAGGTTGAAGGGAGAAAACGCAAAAAAGGTGGTGGTCAAATTGAGGAAGAATTAAAAGAGTTAGGCGGTAGAGAGGTCAGATTAATTGCAAGCTTAATACCGTGATTGTTGACATCGGGAAACATACAAATTCACTCACAAACAATCACTGCAGGAATTTGGGGAGATGGCAGATGTGGGACGAGATCATGCCTGTAGCTGATAACCCCCTTAGGATCTCATCATCCAATGTAAATATTTCTAAAGAAAGCCCTCTATTCAACTATTAACAATTAGAATATTGACAGTAGAGCTTTTACTGGAAAGTTATTGGGCTTTATTGATATTTACAGATATGCAAATCCGTAACTTATCAATCATGGGAATTGAACACACAGATGCTACAGGTAAATGGTTCTCAGTGGAAGTCCACTCAGAAATGACATTTAGAATTACTATTTGAGCACTCTGCATACGAACTTAAATTATCTTGGAAGCTAATAAGTTTAACCAAAACATTGTGCAAGAACCAGTAAGAAAAAAGAGCCATCTGTGAAGCATCATTACCAAACAATATAGAATCAAAATATTTGGATTAAAAAGTGAAACGAGAAAACTTTAGAACTTTATGTGCACTGACTAGCTTTTTTCATCTAGACTAGTTGGCAGTAATCCTTAACATCTTCTGTGCTGGCTAACAACACTATATTTCTCGGATTAACTCTTGACTCTTTCAAATATATAGAATTCTATGCTTGGCTCTTATTGTGACAGGCTGAATTAATGCGTAGTTATTTCTCATAAATTTCCGAGTTAGAAGAAGGTTTTTTATTTATTCTACAATTCGTTTTGATCTGTAAGCATGAATAGCTATATCTCAATGCAGTCACACTTTTGACGTTTCTTTTACTTGAATAATCACAAGATGCAGCGAAGAAACGATATGTTGCTTTTTCGCAGTATAGGCAGGAGCAACCTCTTCCGGAAACATTTCCCTCCAACAATAATTGGTGGAGTAATCTTACCGTACTAAATTCTTGGTAAGTTCTTGATAGACTTGGCAACTATGAGATTAGTAATTGTAATGAGAGAAGAGAAGAGGAATGCCTTTTCAAATTTCAACCTTATTAAGCGCTATCATATAGGTGAAACAGCTCACATCCAGAATTAGTTATTTTTACCTAATTCAGCTGTGAGCGATCCTAAAGGCCTTGTTAAAGTGGTTAATGACTTGCTAGTGCTACTCTAGCCACTGCGATCATATCTTCAGATTCTAATCTATTCATCACTCTTGTGTGTTTTAGCATTTTGGACACTAAGTATAGACTAAAAGAAGGAAAAATACAGATTAATTACTTAACAGCAGTTCCCGCTACCTTATCCTTCTTTCCGTTAATAGCTCTGCAATAACAAATTGAGGCACACTCTAGTGCAACCGCCCTAATTTAATTCAAATTAGGATTAATAAACTCTAAATACAGATTAACAAACCCCAATTGCCCTAACTGAGGGTTAATAAAGCCTAATTGGGAATGATGAACCCTAATTGGATGGATGCACAGTACATCAGGATGTATGAAAGTTTTTGCCTGACAAATTAAACTACACAAAAATTTCAACTGGCCATTTTAAACCGAACTTAGGACGCTAGTCGACTAATCAAAATTTGAGTTTGAAAACTGAAGGGATCGTACTACGATTTCCCAACCAAACCACCATTTCGCGCAAAAAATGAATATATTCGGCAGCTAACTGAGAAACCAGGTTAGAAAAGACAAAAAAGATAAAAGGAAACAAACTGACCGTATCGCCTCGCTCAATATACTTAACCGCAACAAGCTCTTTGGTCTGCTTATCCCTCATCAATCGGGCAACACCGAAATTACCCGAGCCGATATCTCGAACGAAGTCGTAGCGATCGCTATCGTGGATGATCGGCATATCCATACCCGGACCCAAGGTCATCGGTGCCCGATCCATTTCAGGTAAACGGATAGTATAACCTCGAAATCTGCGTCTCCGTTGACCAAGACTCAGTTCGATTCACATTACTCGAACTAGCAAAAGGGGAGCAGAAGATTGACAAAGTGGTTACGTGGCGAATCGGAGAGCAGTAGAGAGGTCGTCCGGATGAAGATACCGTGGTCGGCCAAGGATTGTGAGGAAGGTAGAAGAGACGCTCGCAACGATGTCGTTTAACCTTGTTTTAAGGCGAAACAAATAGTTTCCCTTTCTTTCTTCTCTACGTAATATTTAATCTCCATTCATGCAATCTATTATAATTGGTGAATTCAGAGTAATTTAGTAAGCATTAAGCAAAAATGATTATAAGAAGCAAAATGTAAGTAAAGTTGGCACCGGGATCCGTGGCGCAATGGTAGCGCGTCTGACTCCAGATCAGAAGGTTGCGTGTTCGATTCACGTCGGGTTCAATCTCCCGATC
>JAYDZE010002698.1:0-10924 GCA_034509125.1 Monilaria moniliformis
ATTTAATATAACATATTATTTTGAAAGAATTTTATATAAGATATTAAAAGATATTAATAAATGGTTTTATCAATACCTACAATACATGCACTTATTTATAAAAACACACACACAATACTTTAAAAACAATGAACCATAAGTAAAAGAAAATATGAAATTATAACAATATACATACTAAACTATATTATATATACATACTTTATTAGAAGGGGGAAAAGCACCCATTCATGGGGACAATAATCCCCTTATTCTTCCTTTTTTCTCTAATCCATCAAGTTCTCACATCTAAGTATCAACAAAGATTAGCATACAGTAGCTTGAGAGACACCTCTGCAGAAATTTATGGTAATCATATACAAATGTAGTCTCTCTCCTTTTGAGCAGTAAGTAGTAAACAAGCACACAATGCCACTCATGTAGGCAAAAAAGCTTACCTTTTTCTGTACAATTGTAAAAATTCAGAGCTGCATTTTAGCCTGCTGTAAAAATCTTCCTTCACCTTCTTCCTCATCAACCACATCTAAACCTCTCCTCCTCTTCTCCTGTAACCCTACCGTATTTGCCTTACGTCGATTATTCACTGTCGCCCTAAAACATACAAAGACACGCTCGTGCTCCGGGGTTTCCGGCCCCATTGATCATGTGGAAGAGCTTCCAGAGTCACGGAAACGCAAGGCACAAACGAATTTTATTCTTCTTATATAACTATACGATGATGATGATGCTAGATGACTCCCTACACGTTCGAGTTGTTGAGAGGGAAACAGGTCTCATCGCCACCGGTGCTCCACAAGAAGTTGGCGTATCTGGAGGCAAAGTGGACATTGTTTGGCTCGAGTGCCAGAGCTTGTAGGTAGCTCTCTTCGGCTGCCCAGTAGTCCTTCCTCACCGTCCATAGGAAGTTGGCGTATTCGGAGAAAGATTCTCCATCCGGTGGCGTTACTTGTACTGCGCGCTTGAAGCATTCCTCGGACCTGTTCAACATGACGTGAGAACTAGGAAGAACAAATGAAAGCTGTAGAAATTAGGTTAGTGAGGCGTTCACTGTGGATGATGAATTAGACTGACAACCGAGTATCTGAAGGATAACATGATCAAACAAGCTAGAAATTGTTGGATTAGCCTTATATAATATCTTTTTATCTAAGCCATCACCTTATGTAAACTCGAGCATACATGACGGAGATTAGTATCACTCGGTCACTTAAGGGGGCGTTTACTATTCATGATTAACAACTATACATGATTGAATGATTGTGTGATTTTATCTATGCTGATCTTCATAATAGTAAATGTCCCCTAAAAAGATATATTTCAAGAAGAAGATCAAGATATTTCAACAATCAAAAAGTTATTAACAATATGATCATAGTTGGGGTGAGCTATGTTCAAACCAAATTTCATGCATGAACAATCATTCATCTCATCTCATCTGTTAGTTACTATAGGTCATGTAAAACATTAGAAAACAGATTAAGAGAATCAATGTGGTCTAATATTAATCAGAAGCAAGAGATCACCTCTGATAGTCGCGTGCCACGAGCTGCAGAAATCGTGCATAGTTCAATAGCAGGAGAGTATTATTAGGCTCGAGAGATAAGTTCATCTGGTACAAAAGGTCCGTCCTGAGAAAATCTTGGTAGGTATCGGGCTCGATCTCCACGGACACGGGCGAAACAAAATGTTTCATGATGTCGTGATCAAGAACCACCTCATCTTCCCCACCTTCCCGCATATTCTTAGCCTCATCAACCATCGAATCCCACAGCAACATCTCCGCCACACTCCCAAACTCATCACTCGGATAAATGCTCGGATGCCCCAACTCACCTTCTGTCTTCTCCTCCACAGCGACCCCCCTATCCGCATCCACCATAGACAACGACGAGCTCATCTCTTTATACTGCTGTACTTGCCTATCCTCATAAGGCTCAACCAGCAACGAGGCCTCCCCCCCTATTGCAGTGTTGTGGGAGGTCGAATGCACACTGAAATTAGCCAAAAGTACCATCATGTGGAGCATCAAAGCCGGTGTCCTCGAGAACACTTGCTGGAACAGCCACACGAACGAGAGATGCATCTCCTTCTGCACCTTAGATGTGATCACATCCAAATCCTCATCACACAGAGCCTCCCTCATGTGCAAGGCGCAGCTCTGCAGCTCAACGATGATGAACACCATCGAGGCAAAGGCCGCCTTCACGGAGCAATAGCCACCCTCCTCCGCATCCACCTCCTTGGAGCCACCAGCAAAGCCCTCCTCCAACTGCAGCTTCTTCTTGATCATCCTAAGGGAGAGGGGAATGTCAAAACTATTCGCCTTCTGTTCAACCATTGCCCACGCAGCTGTTTCCTTATCCGGCCACTCGGGGAACTCCGGCCTGATCCCTAGCATCATCGGCTCCAAGAAGTCGAAACGTGACTCCAAGAACGAATCTTGATCCCTCCCCTCTTGCCTATTACCAAAAAAGGGGGTGGGATTGGTGTTGTTCTTGTTCGAAATAGCACAATGCCGCTTCTTGCGCCTACGCCCCTCCTCCCCCCGGGGGCTACTTGACATCTTGGCCGATGCCTCAACGTGAAACGAGGGCTCATCATCGAGATTCAAGCTGCAGGAGCGCCTGATGTTGTTGCCCCTTGAAATCTTGTTGAAGGACCTCGATTTAAAGAGGGTTTTCGAGGCAAAGACGAGGGAGAGAGGGCCATCGATTTCAGAGGTTCGAAAACAGGAGGATGAGGTGAACAAGGTGGGTTGGAAGGAGGCATGGTGTGAGCAATCTGCAGTGGGCGAAACAGGTTTGAGCCTCATAATTTTTGCTAGTCCCACAAGGAACAAAGGTGAGAAGAGATAATAACAAAGGCAGATTGCAGAAAATAAGGCAAAAGGCTGAGCAGAAAGACAGGAATGAGGGCCAAAATCGGAGGAAGAGAAATAGTCAAAATCAGATAACAGAAAACCCGTGAAAAGGGGGTCTTTTCAATCCCATGGAGGAGATGAAAACAAGCAAAAAAGAGAGATCCTGAAAAAGGGGGGAAATCGATTTAACCCAATGAATCACAACCTGTGACATACAAAATGTAAACACAATTGATTAATCAGAGCTAGAATAAGTCAAGATGCATAAAGATCCTTCCTTTTTCGAAAATTCTACTCCACCATTAACGCAATTCAACGTAACCAAAGCCCAATAAAGCAAATGGCTTTATAAAAAGATATGCACGCACACACCCACAAACACATGCTTGCATTTTGCTATTCACACAACTTAGTCTTTACAAACTACAACTTCATATAAACGAATGCACTCCAAATATATACATAGTGTGAACTGATATGGAAACATAAAGCAACTAAAAGAGAAGGGAATGACAAAGATTAGACTTTGCGAAGAGGGAACTTACGGGATTCGGATAAACTGCGATGAAGCGTGGAAGTTTGAGTGGAAATGAGTAGGAAGAAGGAAGCTTATCTCGGAGATATATAAAAAGAAATAAATAAAATGGGAGAAAAAGAAAAATAGAGAAAAAGGGCAGATGAAGGGAAGAATTGGATGAGGGATACAAGGACAGGAAGATATGAGAAGACGATATTTAGTAAGCACCAAAGGGCAAAGACAAGAGTCTGCGCTTTTAGGACCAGTAGTGGGGCAGCTTCATCAATGGCGGATTGCAATTGGGGCATGTCGGTCAAATCTTTTCTTTTTCGCTTCTTATAAAAAAAATTATTTTGATTTAATTTTGTTAAGAAAAACACCATTTTATAACTAAATGTTCGATTTTCCCCCTGAAAAAAATGTTTGGTTCAATTATACTGCAACGTATAAATCAATACGTATATTGTTGTTTTTCTTAGGAACGATGCCTTCGACTAAAAAAAATCAATTTTCTTTTCATATAGAGTCAGTCCCGACCTATTTGATTATCATTTATAGTTAGCTGAATTAACATTTTTGATAATCATATGATAAATATGAGTATTCATTTCCTGAAATGCGTCTTCAGGCTGAGCACAGTGAAAACGTATTTCCCAAATGCGTCTTCACTTAAGTGAAGACGCATTTGGAAAATGCGTCTTACCCATTTTTGGCATCTAAACAAAAAAATTCTCGTTTCGAAAACCTTTTTTTTTGGATTTTCCTATTTCGATAATTTTGCCCAAATAGCTTTCTAATATTGACTACCACACTACCAATCTAGACCGGATTACCCTATCCTTGGTTGAGGACCCAAATTGTGGGTTAGGTAAATGATACTTTATGACATGATTGTGAGGAGACATATGGCATTTACTTTAATGCCTTCTTCAATGTTACCAATTAGGAAGACACCCCATCTTATATATGACATGTAAAGTCCACTCCTCTAGCCTTTACTAAACAGGAAGAGGAACGGACTTAAAAAGTGAACATTGATGGGATTTCCTCCAATTTGGCCTTAATATTAATTTACAACTCCATCAAAATTAACTTTTGTTATTACTTAGTGAGTATTTTGGGTGAATTTTATTTTTATATTCTTATATGAAAACCATGTAAAAAAAGGTGGTAGATTTTCATTTTCTTTGTTCATTTAACACTCACGGTTATTACTTTTTGTACGTACTGAATAAATCTATATTCCTCTTCATTCGAATTCGTCAAAATTGTTGAATTAAAAAAGCTATGTGATTCTCCTCATTGACCTACTACATCGGTGAACACAGAAAATAACAAAGAAGTTTTGATTTATATAATTCAAAATATGACTACATGGTGACTTTTTAATCTTAAATTAAAAATATCATAAATTTTCATTATCCATTTAATAATTTGAATCACAATTTTTTAAGCAACTGCATCGTTTATTTAAAAATACAAATAAAAAAATAAATACATATGGAGAAGCTGCATAGGATGACAAGTATAGATCTCAGACTTTGCATGGATTTGCAAAGGATAATGTATAAAAATATAAAATTAAATATAATATTAAAAAAACTAAGAAATGCAAAATTCTTTTATATAGAAAAAGATGAAAACTAAGTGAGAGAATTTGGTTATACTTTAAATTAAATGAATCGCAAACTATTTTAGAATATCTAATTAAAAATGTAGAAACTGGGTATCCATCGAGGCGGTTCGGGTTGTACCCGAATCCATTTCCATCTCTGCATGGGAGAAGCATAGTTCTCAACGACACGTGCGAACTGAAGTGTCGGATGAGTCGCGAACACGTGTCTTCACCTCATTCAATACTATTTTTGATTACATTACACTGACGCGTGGCGCTCTCATTTCGTTACTTTCAATTACAAAGGGCATGATATCTGAGTCCTAACGTACGGTACAATATCATAGCTCATGTCACCTATGACTCCAATATGTGCTAGTTACTTAATAACGAAATGCAATTCACTTCTTCCCTTTCATTTAATAGGTGGAAGAATATCATTCTCTACCAATTAATAGGTCTAATGATCCATTTAATAGGTTGATTCAGTCCTTCCCTTTCATTGAATAGATCGAAGGATATCACTTTCATCCACTTAAATCGAATGATCTATTTAATAAGTCGAATGATAAAATTTGAATAATTTCAGATGCATGTGTTTGTAAAAATAGAATGATAAGATTTGAAATAGAAGGTTTGAATCATTTCAGATGCGTGTGTTTGTAAAAATAAAAATATGGTAATTTTTTTTTATAAATAGAAGTGGTATATTTTTAAAAAAATCTGGGTAGCTATTTTTTATTTTCATACTAGCAAACTAAATATTTTAGTATATAGTAACTTATAAGGCCCTGTTTGATATCTTCATTGAGAATTACACCAAGATTAACTTACCATTTTTTCTTCTTGCCCTCTTTCACATTTGAAAAGCTTGAAAATTTTAAATCTTATTAAGGATAAAAAGATCTAAGTAGTTTTTAATCATAAATTTAAGTAAACTTACCAAACATCTAATTATGATATCTAAGCTTTTTATCTTATATATCAAATAATATTTTAAAATTTTCTTATCTTATAAGACCAGATATGTTATCTTATTTCTTATCTAATCTTAATTTATCTAAACTTGGATATCAAACATAGCCTAAGTGAAATAGAATATGTATAAACTCATCAAATATAAAGTTGTAAAAGACAAAAGTAAGCGCTAGAAACTTTTCTTCAATAGTCCATCCAAATAACTTCACATACTACTACTAATTAAACATGAACTACCTCTCAAATGTTTGGTCAGAAGTGGAATCTAATTCCTTCAAAAGCGTCAATCAAGAACATCAAGCCATATTTATTTAGTCCAAAGGTAGGCTTTCATTAAACTACTAGCATAAACCTAATCGAAAAGGTTGGAAACAAAGTCATCATCCGACTCCTCGTCCACTTCCTCTTTCTTCGCCTCCTCGGCCGGAGCCGCCGCAGCAGCACCGGAATCTGCACCTCCAGCCGGTGCAGCTGCAACCGCAAACTTGCTAGGATCCTGCATTATTTACAAAAACAATACATAAATAGATACAGAACCAAAAAACAACAAGAAAATTGAACGGCAAGATACGAACCGCAAGATAGTCCTTCACTTTGTCAGCATGGGGGAAGGAGTAGTCAGTTTCAACGGCAATAGCCAACGCGTTCTTGTAAGCATTGACAAACATGTGTGGGGCGGCGGCAATGGTTGGGTACGCGATGGCCAGTGACAAGGAAGTGACCATGGAGACACCCTGTGCAAATCTCAGAGCGAGGTCGTCTTCTGTCAAGTTGAGAACATCCGGGCTGAAGACGGATCCATTGTCGTAGACAGAGAGCACAACGAGGCCGTATGAGAATGGCCTGATTCCGAGCTTGGCGAGCAATGCAGCCTCAGAGGATCCCACTTTCTCACCCTTGTGGATGAGCTCCACAGGGGTTATGATTTCGACAGTGCCCTTGTTGATCTTGGTGGGAATGTTGAGAACCTGTTGAAGAGAGGCAGAGTGAGATCCTAACTTTAATGGGACATGGAAAAGAGGCCAATGAACTAACAAGTAGCGATGAGAACCTGGAAGAAGGAAGTCTGTGATGGATCAAGCCCGGTGTTTCCGGGTGGGACAACGACGTCGATTGGAGCTACCAAACCAACACGAGCGGGTGCTCCGACCTGACATGGTGCAAGCATGACAACTTTAAGCATATCCTCAATCGAAGTAATGCAAGTAAAATATGATATACATCTACACTTCCATAGCTCACAAGAACAAAGATATAACTCTCAAGTCAGAGTAACCAGCATATTGTGACATACCAAATTTTGGGTCTATTAAACAAAGTTTATGAACCCAAAAATTAATATGAAAGAAAAGGTGTCATGAGGGGGGGCGGGGGAGAGAGGAGTAATTAATTTAATGTTAACAAACAATATCACCTTGTTAACAAAGAGGGAATGTAACAAAAGAAGTTCTAAACAATCAACATTGATTCAAGCATCTAGAATTGGAAAATAAAAATCACTTCCAATTCCAGCATTGAATTGCAAAGTCCTGATATTATTGTTGAATTTCCCGAGGTCTAAGATCAAAAGCTCTATGAAACGTGACATATCATTGTCAAGAAAAGAAGATGCGCAGCAAAATTACAAATATACGAATCAGGAAAAGACAAGCATTAGACCATTAACCTTGTATTTGGCAACCTCCTCACTGACTTCCTTTAAATCGCCCTTGGTAAAGATCAACCCCACATTACCCTGATAAAGAAAGCAACAAACAATCAAGTTAAAAGATAATGAATGGCAGGAGTTTTCATTTAATTTGAAGTAGTGTAACAGTCAATTTGCCATGAAACGTTCAAAAAGTAAAAGTAGAGCTTAAATCCAGTTCGTCAATGGCGTATTGACTCCAAAAAAATGTGAATTCTCTTTCCTACTTTATTATTCGATAATAAAATAAGGCGACGACAAATTGCCTCGAAACAATTGTACGAATAAAAAATTAAACACACACCAGCATTTACATCGTGCCGAAATTTTGACAAAAGCTGCAGTAATTAGCGAGAGAATAACAGAAAATCGACAAATCGTCAATTATTTATGACAGCACTGCTCATAAATAACTCAATTAAGCCATCTCCATAGATAACCAAACAGCATCAAAAATCACTCAAATTAGCAACACAACATCGCAAACAATTCACACGATCTGCAGCAACAACACGCGCACACACATGCACAAACCATGCACATTCATTCTCTACAAAACCAACTCCATGAAATCGAAGAAAATCGACGAGACTTACAACAAGCAGCGGAACGAGGTTGAGAATCGCGGTGTTGCCGGTGTTCTCGGAGTGTATTCTGACGGTTCTCTTCATCATCGTGTTTTTACCCATCAGAACGATGGAATGGCCTCGCAAACCCTTCCGAATGTTCTGGAGCTGGTTCGATCCGACGTTATCGGCGGCCACCACCAGCACCTGCGCGTACTCGTCAAGCAAACGGCACAGTTTCTTGTCGTAGCTGATCTTTTTCTCGGCTTTGGTGAGCTTCGGAGCCATCGCGCTGCCGTGAGTTCAGCTCGTCGGAGGTGGTTTTTGCACGGAAGAGTAGAAGAGGTAAAAGTGAAAAACCCTAGTTTTACGAGGCATTATATAGGTGACGTACGGTAAACCAAATCAATTGGGCATTTACCCCAAAGATCTACCAATTTTGGGCTTATAAAATTTCATTGGGCCACACGCCAATTTTTCTATGTTATTGTAATTGGTTAATACTATCCTCAAGAACTTAGGCTAAATGCAATTTATTTTTGGTATAAAGTATGATAAATATAATAATAAAATTTGGGTAATAATGTGTGAAAGTGGAAAGTGTGTTCTAAATATGATAAATGGCCCAAATAACTATTCTTCGATTTCCGTGGACGCAATCTTACTCACTCATATACACAATCGTGCACGTACACTTGTAAATGAGGAACAAAATTAGTATCCAATAAATTGATCGTGTTTTTATTCTAGGTCGACTTTTTAAGTACTAGACAATCGCAATTAAAATTAGGAATTCATCATTCATGTACAATCTGTACACAATCTAAAATAATGATGTGAGATTTTTTCCGGTGATAATTAGACTCTAATAAAAGTACACTTGATTTTATGAAATAGATTACACTTTCGATAGTGACATAATAGTACTCAATAAATTTATCATATTTTTTGGTACCAAACAGCCGTGTTGGCAATCATTTGTTTGGTCCATGCACGACCATTTACCATTATAGCCACCTCCATAACATTAAATGTATGACCCAGTCGCGTTTTGCGTACAAATTTCATGCGATTATTCGGCTATACTAGAAATTATTTGGTATAAGGGAAATCGAACCAATCTAAATTTGAAAACGGAACAATTTATTGGACACTAATACGTCACTAATGTAAGTATTGTGTTAGTTTAGTGGCATATTTTGGGTGCAAAAGTGTAATTAATTCTAAAAGAGTAATTAGCAGCTCATTATGCCAACAAAGACAGTAACTATGAACCAAACGATGTGACTCGCGCTTTTTCAATTGACCTAATACGTTTTCTCAATCAATTTTGGCAGCCTGGCAGAAGAAATTTTCCTTTTTTTGCACGTTTCATTTCTATGGCTGCCGTCGGTGCCTCGCCGTTCCGTGATCGGACGTCGGAGTTCGTTTCGCTGTCGCAGACGTTGAGAAGGATCGGTGGAAACGCAGCAGCTCCGCCGCAACCGCAATGGAACGAATCGATTGCAGTAACTCCGGATAGGTCCGAATTCAATAAGAAGGCTTCCAGAATAGGCCTTCGCGTCCACCAAACCGCGCAGAAAATCGACCGTTTATCTAATCGTATGCTGTCCTTCCGATTTATTTTGTGCTTTCATTTGATGAGGTTTATTTACTCAATTAAATGTTAGGGTATGGATGTATCTCTATTTGCTTGTATGAAGTGTTGGAATCGAAGTGTTTTTGAGCCATTCTTTTTGTGTTAATTGATCTGCCGATTGATCGTTACAATGGAAAAAATTAGAAAAGAAAAGGTTAGCAGATTTCGGCCACACGAAGCTTAGATTGTCATTCTGGTTTACTAAATTATAGATATTGAGTATGGATAGCCGTAATACCTGATGAACCTTTCAAATTTTGATTATCGATCACCCTGCATTTAACAATATTTATATTTTTCATTGAATTGGAATCTGGTCCTGCCAGTACTAGTGACGGAGCTAATGTCTTACATATTTAACTCTTTCAGTTCATTTTTATTGACCTAGTTTTGGCAGTTTAGTCACATTTAAACAGTGTGTATCCGGCTATATTGGATCAAGAATTCATTCGTTTGGTTATTTGACATCTTTTCCTTGCTTATTTTTCTTATAGAAGATGTATTTGACTTTCTGAAAATCATGATTTAGGAATACCTTTATCAACTTCCTTCATATTTTTCTTTTTGTTGCACAGGGTTCCATCTTGTAACTTTCAACTTTTGGTGATTTGATGATTATCGCGTCAATTCTTCATTATTGATTCCTCCCGTTAGCTTTTATTTGCATTAGTATCATATACATTCTATCACATATTAACACGCCTAAAATAATCCCTTCGCTCAAGACGTATATATGAATATTCCAATAAATATTTGATTACTTCCATTGTATTAATATGCTGTCCTCAGGTTTTTAATACGTACTCTTATGCCTACAGTAGCCAAAAGGTCGTCAATTTTTGATGATCGGAGCAAGGAAAATGAAGAATTAACAGCCTTGATAAAAAATGATATCACAGCACTTAATATGGCTATTTCTGATTTGCTAAACCTCCAAACAATGGAGGTAGCTGATGGAAATTATACAGGGGATAGGGTGGTTCATTTGACTGCTGTTTGTGATGATTTAAAGAACAGACTTATGAATGTGACTAAGCAGTTTCAAGATGTATTGACCACTACAAC
>JAYDZE010002709.1:0-10923 GCA_034509125.1 Monilaria moniliformis
TTGCATTTTCATTCTACCATTTTGCGGTTTTAGATCTATAAAATAATTATAGATCTAAACCTTAAAATACTTTTTTTGTCTGCATTTATTAGTTTTCATATTCGTAGTTTGTTAATACTATTCCAATCCAATTTTGAATTTTTTCACAAATCTGCAACTATGACATAAAATCGTCCCATATCCGCCGGCCAGCATCAGGTTTATTTTACTTCTTCTTGTCCATCTCAATCCACTCTTTCTACATGTACAGAATATATATTTTCTCATCATGTCTTTTTTGGGGGTTTTAGAATTTCGCATGCACACGAGTAATGGATGTGAGGATGCAAGTAATTTATCAAGCTGAAGAATCGTGCCATTCATTTATGTTCTCTTCAATCAGCAACTGCTTTTGCAATTTTTTCGAATCATTTGTAAAACCAATTGTAATAGATAGGAAACAAAGGTATTATAACTAAAATATAAAAATAACACAACTAAAAAATGATAACAAATAAAAAAAGGATAACAAACATACTAAAACTAAGCTATTTTTGTTAGCGCACTAAACCATTGTTGAAAACAAAAGAACTGTAAACGAATGGAAGAAATTTCCACTGTGGGATTGAAAAGAGAAAACACAACAAACATGAATAGTCTCCCGTTCACTTGCAGACCAGATGTGAGAATCGGTATTTATAGACGAATGCTTAGTTAATGTGGCTCTATTTTCAAAATTTGAATTCAAATCATAATATTAAAAAATTATCTAATAGGATTTTTTAACATGTTTAGAGCACAAGGCTCAAGATCTGTACAATTCAGACCACATGGCTCAAGATATGCTGAAAAGAGTTGAAAAAGTGAAAAGTTGATGGCGTCTTCTGCACAAAAAAAAGCATTAACCACTGGTTACAGTTTTCCCGCCTAAATGGCATTTCTGTAATTTTTCAGATAACTCGCCCATTATATATGTATAGATACCACTTAATGTGAAGTAGATAATATATTTAAAATCATTTCGCCCCCTCTAAATTTTCTTATGTAGTTGCTGGATAATTTTAAAAACTCACAACTATTTTCCCATATATAAAGTCCCCAGATTATGAACACCTGTGGAACATAACGTGACAATTGCTTATATTCGAATTCAGACACATTTACACGCAACAAAATTATAAATAAGTACATTTGGATCCAAATATATATGACATCTAATTAATCTCTCATAAGTTTTTGTGACTTATGGATTTGTTTGGAGCTACACAATATTCGATTTGGTAAAAACTTAACAAAGCCCAACTCATGAGCTATTGAGTTGCTAGTAGTTTTCGTAGCACAACTCGCCCAAGCCAGCTCGATATAAGCGCTTGATGTGATGCCTAATTCTTAGAACATCTACTAATAATTGATATTAGAATATGAAGCCTATGAGATTGTTTGTACTTATATTACATAAAAATTAAAAAAAAACATTTATATAAATATAAATCTAATTCTTACCTGTAACAAAGTTATTTATTTTGTCAATATATATATAATGATCTTTCCCTAGCGTTCAGCTATAGCAAGAGCCCCTGAATCCAAAACTGTTTTTCGTTCCAACCTAATTAAGATATGTTAAAATGGCACTCTTTTTTGTATCTAAAACGAAGTCATATGTCTTGACTAAAAAAATCCTATCTATATTTCTTGCAAGAATATGGATTGGATATCAAGAAAAACTCATACATATTAAAGTTTATTCATAAACATATTGGTTCAACAAACTAGCTCGAAAACTGAAGATTTAGAGTTGAGACCAAAAAAAATCAACCTAAAAGAATCAACTTAATTGGCCCAAACTAAAAATGGCCTGGAACCAATAGAGCTTATCCAAAACAAAATGGATTGACTCGATTCACATCCTTAATCCAAGTTATCAGTTCTTTAGTTAAGTTAAACTAAAGTCCGATAATACATCAATTTGACATAATTAGATTGCGCATCTAGATATCAATCCCGATAAAATAAATTGCCCGTATTAAATACTTACAACATTCATATGTCCAGTTGAGCCTAAAATGAATGACTACATTTAGGGATGTCAGTCAACCCATAACTCACGGGCTGACTTGAATAACCCGCTAAATTTAGAAGGTTAGGTCTGAAAATCATACCTTGTTTAAGAATCCGCTAAATCTTCTCCTTCTTCTTCTTGATCACGGTCACAGCTCAGTCGCTCATCACTGTCACCGACACCTCACTGTCGCTGCTCAATCGTCCACCATCTTCGACGCCACCTCTCGGGGCCTCTCGTCTCTCTCGACCCTCTCTCTCCATATCGCACAGCCGCCCGACAAGAATCTTTGTTGCCGCCACCGCTCTTTCCGCCACTATCGCCTTCTTTTTTCCCTCTCGACTATCATCTCTCATCTATTTATGAAACTCTATAAATGAAACCCCCATATTCCTATCCATCTCTCCCCTCTAATTCTTCACAATTTCTGACTGACACCGTCGCCGTGACAGCAGCGGCGCTGCTGCCTTCTTCTCCTTCTCCAGCCGCAGCCTTGCTCCAAGCACTCTCTTTTTCTCTTTTTCACTCAGCCAAGCAATGAGGTGTCGTGCCTCCAATTCACGGCCGCCACCATTATTGTCTCATCCACACCTCCTTCTCTCAGCCAAAGAGCAACGACACAATAGCCGTCGTCGGCTCCCCTTTCAACCCACCGCCAAAGTGGAGCTCCCAATTCTACTCTACAGGCCCAAACGACGACAAAACAAGTTGAGATTTTTATTTAAGTGTTTTAGATTTTAGATTCATTTATGAGACACTTTGATTCTATGTAGCCAAACTATTGTTAAACAATGTATCATTAATTTATATAATGTAATCTTAGACCTTTTTTTTTAATCTTTTAGACTTTGAATTTTATGTTTGTCATTTGATTTATATCTTTAATTTTTGTAAATGTTTATTTTTTATAAATATAGGATCATTAAAAAATATATAGGTTAATTTTCATTGTTAGCTTTTAGCCCGATTAGTTCGCAAGGCTAGCCCAAAACCAAACTGTTTTTTGGATTATAATTGGAAATTTCTAATCTAATAATTTCCAACTCAATTAACCTGCACCTGATTAGCCTATAATCCGAGTAGAACTAACCCAAAACAGCTAGCTAAAAATCGGAGCATCTTATAATTTTTATGGAAAAGAAATCCGTAGCAAGTATATTAAGCCTTATTCCAAAAGACTGAATTTTTTGGTTCACAGAGTAAATATTATAAAGAAACATACACTGAAACTTGTTGGCAGGTCAATAATATTAATCATAGTCATTATGATTACTTCTATGCAGCAGACATCTTTTTATTATGGAGATTCGTAGGTGTGCAGTACGTTATTTTGGCATAATGGAATTAAGCTAATTGATCTATTTATTATATTTTTTATTTTATAGCACAGCATTGCAAGAATCGAGGAGGAGAACATGTCATGCATGACATATATGGATTCAATTATAGGGATTATCTAGCAAGTTGAACCTCCTTGCTTAATTGATTTTCACTTCATACAAGCACAACACAACTATCCCATAATTTAAACGGTGAACTTACATGTTGCTTCAAAATACTATAATGGAGAGGGAGAGAGAGAGAGAGAGAGAGAGCATGATGAGGGTAACAACATCAATAATGGGAGTTACAAATCACTTAATCCTGTCAAGGCGAAGTTTTTTTTCTATTTAGAATACTTCCTACTACATTTCTGAAGGTCATCTAGGTCGATTTTCCATCTTTAAGCAACGTCGTGTGCAGAGCTATGATGCAAGTAGTCCATAACATCTTCCAAGTGATTTCTACGTGTTACTTTCAACTAAAAGCCTGCCTTATCAGTATACGGATTTAGCTAGAGCAAACCTCCAGCAATTGCACAGTGAACTATCTTCAAACCATCAAAACAAACCAAATACCTTGTTACCAAAAGCCCGTTTATCTAAAACTGGCAGCCATGTTAAACCTTATTGCATAGCTTTCTGATCTTCCTATCGTAGTTTAACATAGCACTCACACTCTCAACCACCAGAATGATCTACAAAATGCAGAAGCAAATAAATATAGGAGGGAGATACAAATGTAGAAAATCTAATGGTTTCATCTTTCATGATTCTACAGAGATGGAATTTGTGAAAATTATTGCAATATCCTAAGTAGATTAATACCAATGTAATCATTCCCGTATATCCATTAAGCCACTCTAATACATCACCAACAATGATAAAGGTGCGGCACCAATTTGCAGTAATTGGTGATTGAAGAAACTTATCCACCAGTGTATAATAAATATACAACTCATAGCATTGCTGCGTGATCACTGCAATTTTTTCCACATGGATCACGATAGAACATACAGATATTGATGTATGTTCATTACCAAGGAACAAAATTGAACAGGAATAACCTGGAAACAAGCATGACCGATTGCAGTCGCGAAGTAAAAGTTTGCATTTCCAGTCCCCTGCATTGTACAACAAGTTAATAACAAGCATAGACACTTAATTTGCTACATGAGATGATGACCAGGAACAGTTTATGCATATCCATCTAATCACACATACACGTATCCTCCAAATCCATAGATTGTGCATTACAAGGCTGAGAAGAGAGATCGCAATATATCTGCAAAGAAGGAAGAATGAAAATTTCATCTCTGCACCTCAATTGATTATTAGATGTCAGTTCATGGTAAGGAAGCTCACAATGAAAAGTAACTATAAAAGCGCATCAAGAGAAAGTGGAGGCAACTAACCTGCTAACTGATTAACAAATAGCACCAGTAAACTCAAATATAAAGCCGAGTCCCCGACCTAGATAAAGCAGAATTAAATCAGGATATCAATCTATGCAGTCAATAATTGTGACTCCAATGCTAAATGAGGATATTCAACAGCAATGAGCAGTTGCCCTAGTTGAGGATATTCTTTTAAACTAGCTTCTAAATCAAAGTATCATTAGCTGATTCCAATCAAGAAAATCTGTCATAAACTGATCAAGTATTCTAAACATGTAAACAGGAATTGCCTATGTCTGAATGCATGGCTTCAAGTTCAGGGAATTTCTCTGCCCTATCTGAATATCAATAATTCATCAATTTCTGGCACTAGAAGTTTTTCTCCAGAGTTAGTAGCATCCTGGATACTTCGCTTTTGCCCATGTTGCATAGCATGGTTCATAAGTATAGTTATCACATAACTCAGTTAATGACAGTATGAATATCTTATGCACGACCGAATATATATATCTATATATATAAGAGTTATCATAATTCTCGGGCATAACTTTTTTTTTTTTTTTTGGGAATGCCGAGAATTGGAAGTAGTTATTGGTTTTATTTTCCATCAATAGTAACATAAAGGAACAGTTATTTGTTCCATTTCTTTTTTTTGGAAATATTAAGTATACACTGAAGAATAGTCGTTCAGAGCATATTTGACTTGAGCAAATGAAGAGGATAAATAGCGAATGGGTCATAAAATAAAGTCCCAACCAGAAATGGAAAACATTAATATTCTATAATTTAGACAAATGGGAAGGCTCACCGAAGGATTAGATTTTAGCATTGGAGAGACTGCCAGGTAAAGAAAGGCCAAAAAACATGGCCTATGATTTAGCCGTATAGGTAAAGGCAATATCATGAATAGGATGTTCACATGAAAAACTATGAGGAAAAAATTCCTGAAAAAATCAAACACTTCTGAGAAGAAGTACCTGCAGTAAAGATGCAAATAAGTTATGGAAGTTAAGAAAATAACAAACTGCTAAGGCATGCACATTTTCATAGGAGTTAAGGCAGTGGATCAGGAAATTATCTAGAATCTGGGCAGAAAATATGGAAGAAGAGAAAGAACAAAACAAACGATAGAAATAAGAGATAACTACTCTTCTTAACACTAAGAAGCCACAACTCTGAAAATGGCACACACCTTCTACAAGGGCTACAGCAATTAAGCTGAACTCAAAATATACTTCTTGACAATTTAAAAGTAGGGAACAAAGCCATATTTATAAGACTCTACTAACAGACTCCAACTCAAATAAAACTCCTACAAACTTCTAAACCTACTCAAACTCGAAAAGATAACTGAACTAGAAGACTACTAACACATGATTTGTAAACAAAATATAAACTAAACAACTAAGGATAACTACGGAAAAATCTGCAGGGAATACAGCAAGGGCAGGGAATACAGCAAGGACCATGTGTATCAATTGCCCCGCTGTCGAAACAGCCTTGTCCTCAAGGCGAATGTGGAGCTGGCCGGGAAGAATCATCACAGCCACCATAATTTGGATGCTCAGGCTGGTACGGGGCAGCATCTTGAAATAGACCGTTCTCATCAGCATCCACATCCAAGTTAATCAACAGAACCTGACAGGTTTTGGGGGGGCAATGATGAGTGGGGCTGTATTGAAGGCCACAACAAAAAATGGTGCCGGCAGCCCCATGTTGCATGACTTCCTCGTCCGTCATAGTGCGAAATCGACATTGAAGTTGAGGACTTGAAGAAGGAGGTGGCGCTGAAGAAGCTGATGGGAAACAATGCTCGGAGAACTGGAACTGGGCGGAAGGGCGCTGGCTGCTGGGGACAGAAACTGAGTTGGAGGATGGATCGCATGAGATGAGTGCATGGGAAGGCTGGACGTGGAACGTGATTGGGTGTGGGTTACTGCCAACGTGCTGCTCGCGGATTGAATTGGTGAAGACAGGAAGTCAATCCGCTTAGCGATTTGTACTGCATCTGAATAGGTATTCATATTTGGATCCTTAATTTGCATGCGTAAGGCTGCAATCTGCCAAGAAAAAACCCTAAATATTGATGATCGGATATGTCTGGGAGTTGTGCGTCTGCGAGACGGGCTTCGAAGGCCGCTATATAGTCGGCCAGGGCCCCTCTTGGCATATCGTGTGTAGTGCCTCGTAGCCGTCTCGTGCAGAGTTCTCACCGAAACGGATCAGCAACTCGTGAGAAAATTTCTCAAACGAAAGTGAGGGATATCGACGCAACAACAGTTGAATCCACGGCATGGTGGGGCCGGACAGAGCGATTAGGGCGACCTCAACGCGTTGGTCGACCGTAGTGCGGTTGAGCAAGAAGTATTGACTTGCGCCGGCAAGCCACACGAGGGCATCTGTGCCGTCGAATGAAGGGAGAGCCATGGCGGGCTGGGTGCATTTGTGTGGACCGGTTGCACGGATTGAGTCTCAAATTGTGCATGCGAGTGCTGCTCTAGTGGGGATGCCGACTTCGAACGTGGGTTTTGCGGGTCGTTCTTGGACAGGAGCTATTGCAGAATTTTGCACGTATCGGATTCAATAGAGGCTAGGCGATCATCAACTTTGGCCGATTGAGAAGTAAGTTGTGTGTCAAGATTGTTGAAGCGCGTCTCAGTTGCTTCGGTCGCCTTCTCCAATCCATCGGGCCAAGAGTCGGCGCTACATGTTGAAACCATCACTCACCGCACCAAATTGATGGGAGTTAAGGCGGTGGATCAGGAAATTATCTGGAATCTGGGCAGAAAATATGGAAGAAGAGAAGGAACAGACCAAACGATAGAAATAAGAGATAACTCTTCTTAAGACTAAGAAGCCACACCTCCCTCCGAAAAGGGCACACACCTTCGAAAAGGGCTCCAGCAATTAAGCTGAACTCAAAATCTATTTCTTGACAATTAAAAAGTAGGGAACAAAGCCTTGTTTATAACACTCTAGTAACAGACTCCAACTCGAATAAAACTCCTAAAGACTTCTAAACCTACTCAAACTCGAAAAGATAACTGAACTAGAAGACTACTAACACATGACTTGTAAACAAAAGATAAACTAAACAACAAATAAAACACTCACTTGGAACTCACCATAAGACGCCGATATTTGGGGACAAATCCTCAATGGCAAGAATAAATCCATAGGTCCTGCAAAATGGTACCAGGAGTAATCAATGAAGCTTGGGAAAACAGATAGGCAAACATATCAAATATTAGGTCTTCAGTGGACAACAATGAAGAGAATACAAGATAAGCAAAAGTATAACAAACTATAATCAACAACGTCCAATGAGTAGAATTATGTTCAAGGAAATATTGCAAAGATCAAAGAAATTATTTCAACCACAGCTAAGCCAGTTAATTTCCAGTGGGAAAGGGCATACGAAAAGAGAGAAATTCTGCTAATACTTCCACTTTAGGTGAGAGCTCAAGTCAAAAATAACAAGTTGAGGAATCATAATCCCTGTTCCACTAAGAGAGACAAGCAAATATGAACATCACAGTACATATGATATGAGGAAACATATGGACCACAACAGATCCTGCTATTCAGATGGATGAAGTACATAAGGATGTGGACTTCTTAAGGATGACCAATTATCCTTTGTGCCTTGTTATTCCAACATTGGGTGCATGGCATAAAGCATAGCTACTATTAGATACTTCTAAATATGCTAAACCGAAATGAAAAGTATAATCAATCAAACAAAGTTTACCTCTTAAACATCGCCCCAAGACCACCATACTATTTCATAGAGATGGTACACATAATTAACACATAGGAAGTCCATATAGATGCCCATAAGAAGAAGATAACGACTCTCCACCAGGATAAATGTGTTTTACAGAATTTCTCATTGAGTGACTTGAGTTCAACAGGATCAGCTGATCTCTTTTCTCCAGCTTGTAACCTAGATGGGGAGAAATCAGTGAATGTTCTTTAGCACCTGTCTGAGGTTTAAAATTACTGATAACTAAATAACAAATTTCTGAACCAAGACATACCGGAATCGCTAGAACTATGGGATAAAGAGACAAATGTGATGATATGACCCACCCAAAAGCTGCCAATGGTACTAATCCTGAATATTTTAAAAGCCAACATATAATCCACATTAAGTCAAAACTTAATACTGGAGTTTAATTTTTACTTTATTCATCTTACAACATTACTCGCCGAAATAAAGTTCACTGGAATAAGATCAACCAACGTGACACATAAATTAAAACTTGGGACACAATTAAAGAGTTGTATAGTATTACTTCTTTAAGCCTTGCCTAACAATAATACAATATACATAAGACAGCCTCAAAAGCTTTACAGAAATAGGCCAGATAAATGTGTAGCAGTTTTAAGTTCCAATATCCTAGACCATGAATGCATAAAGAAGGGTTGCTACTTCATACCTGCAGATGCTCCATAAAGAGACATGACAACAAACATGTTTTCTATAGGTGATGTATTAAAACCAATGCAAGAGACGATTGTAAAAGGGTTCCACAAATACACAAGGGCGGCAACATCACCAGATGGAACAACCTCTACAAACAAAATTACCAATAAAGTAATCTATTAGTTTCTGGATGTGTTATTGAAAGAACTAAACAGCCAATTCAGTGGCAGCATGTTCAGTTACCATTGCCTTTGAACAGCTTATCAAGGCCTAATGATTTCCAATTCTGAAGATGTGCTCTTAGAAGACTGCGCCCAGTTGCACGAAAAAGAATTGCACTGATAAAATCTGCAACCACAGAAACCAGACTGTATCCAAAAGTGTGTTGATTTTCAACTGAGCTAAATGATATCCACACAAAAAAACAAAAATTTCGAATACAGGATGTGAAATTAGCACAGATTCAGCTGCGAAGAAAAGAAATGAAGAGGTGCAGTATACGCTGCATGAAGTCTACATCCGGTAGCCCACCCCCACCCCCACCCACAAAAGAAATGGCAGACTAATTTGACATAGTAATGTGGGAGATAATAGTTTGACATTACATAACTTGGTGTGGTAGAAAAAGAATCTGTTCAACCCTAACAAGCTGGTCGCACATTAGGTATGGAGACTCGGAATGATTGTCACAGAGACACGTCTGCGTGAAGGATCATGTGGCATTTTAAGTGATGAATTGAAAAGACACAGGGTGTAGCATGGAGAAATAACATTATATATTCTATCAACAGTTTTTAGAAGCTTCATTTGATTCTTCTGAAACTGCTCGGAAGATGTAATGCATCAGCATCACCAATGATCAAAATTAGCATTCTTAGTTTTTCTTATAGAAATAAAAAGTACAGATAGCAGCCATGTGTGCCAGAACATGAATGCATTATAGAGTGGACCATAAGCCAAAGAGAGAGAGAAAGACATCAATAGGAAGCTAATACCTGCATAAGAGTTCACTAGATAGTCCTCCAATTCTGCATTATGCAATTTAATAATCACCAAAGTCACATAACGTTGACGATGAAGCCAAGAATGAAGTTATTCGAAGTTTCTACAGAAATTAAGAAAAATAATTACTTTTTAACAGTAAGAGACCCGAGAATGGAAAGCAGCAAAGGTGACCCATGGTACATTAAACCTGTTTATCACACCCATAAAGAGTTGTCTTACCACAAGGAATCTCCAAAGCAAAGCACAAAAAAAAATTACTTTTTAGAAGCAAAAGAAAAACTAATTATAAACTTATGTAAGCACAACATGAGCTATCATAAACCAGAATAAGGACACATTGACAATTGCTTTAACCAGTAGCCTTCCGCCACTACAAGGAACAAATATATTTCAATTAACTTATTACAGATATACTATACATACACATACATTACAGAGAGCGAGATAGTGAGAGATGAAGTACGGCGGCGGAAGCTGGTGAGCGGAGTGCAGACTTCGGACAAAATTCTTGATTTGGGTTGTTCCATAAAAAAGGTTCCCGAAATGGGAACCTTTTTTTTTATGTTTCACAAATGGGTAAAATGCATGAGGCGCATGCGTCTTCACTTAAGTGAAGACCTGGACGATGCATGAGGAGACTGCGTTTCCTGTAAGACGTATGCCTCTCATGCGTCTCCATCGTGCACCTCATACTTCAGCAGAAGCAGAAGCAGCACACTCTCGCAGCTCACTCTC
>JAYDZE010002731.1:0-10921 GCA_034509125.1 Monilaria moniliformis
TATCTTCATTCTTATCTTACGGCCCGTCTTACCTTAACTATCCTACCTTATCCAACCCATGCTACCAAAAGGGCCCTAGAAGTATATATTGACACAATTCTGGTGTTAGATTGTACGACGGATCAAGATATATTTGATATTTCCAACTACGATGTATAGTAGGTATCGGGGCGGACATAGGGAGTGCTAGGGTTAGCTGAAGCTCCCTAACCCGAAACTTTTACTTTATATTTTGTACGTGTTCTTGGGAAATAACACACACAATCAAACTCTGGTGTTTAGAATATTCAGGCTCCAAACTTCAACAAATTAATGTGTTATTGGAATTTTAAGGAACCGTAGCTTCACGTTTAAAAAATTTCGATGTCATGTCAATTTCAAGTCGCCAATAATCTTGATCTTGGATAAAATTTTAAAAATCATTAAAACTCGTGTATTTATTTTACGTAATGTGGAGAAAACCAAAATTAACCAATAAATTATGGAATACACGTGCACATCATGACAGTAATATTAGGCCAACCATAAACGACCACCATAATCACTAATTAAAATATTAAATTAATTGAGCTTCACCCCCCACCGCCCCCCCCAAGACCCAATTTGGACCACTGTACTAAAACCTTAAAGCCGACCACATGAAATGACGTCACGCATGACGAAAAACTACCACAAACGTAGTATAGGCTCCAAATCGGCATTTTGACCCACTTTTATCATTACTATTATATCATTTATATATTGGCAAATTGCACACGTGACTCGAGATTTTGAAATCAAGGAATAATCTTAATGGAGATGATGTCGCAATTTGTGCCACATATATTTTCCATGTGTTAATTCTTAAAAATATAAAAAATTCTATTTGCTGGTTTTGATGATAATGATTATAAATGATTATACTTCAACTCCTAATTTATCGTATGATGGAGAAACGTCTTACCAACTGAGTTGCGCTTTGTCGTAGTACCGTTAAGTATTAATCATAAAGATTATAATTAAACATATAATAAACTTATTATAAATGGTCCAATCTTTAATCTATATAAGACCGAAAAATTCTTAACTAATAAATAGTAATTCTATTATGAACAAAAAGTATAATACTAATTCAAAGTTAATAAATGTTGAATAGAGAGTTCCATCACTTGACATTTATTTGATTTTATAATTAAAAAAAAAAAGAAAAATAAAATACGCCGACAAGTAACTTCCTATTGTATTCACATAAACCAACTTCTTCAATGCATTAATTAATAAATCAATCTTCCACAACTTTGTCCAATAAATTCCTGCACAAGTTGCCTCTTGATATTAATTTTAAAAGTGTAAAACCATTTTACTTTGACCATCAAAAATCTTGACTTCCCATTTTGACTTTACACTTCTTCAACCTATATAAACGAGAATTCGAACACACAAAATCACTTAATTAACCACTTTTTTCTTTCCTCCAAGAATATAAAAAATGAGCACTTCATCGGACGATAGCCCCCACGGTGGCGGCGCTGCCGCAGTTGCGTCCCAGAAGAAGTACAAGGGCGTCCGCCGCCGCAAGTGGGGGAAATGGGTGTCGGAGATCAGAGTCCCGGGCACCCCCCAGCGCCTGTGGCTCGGCTCCTATGCCACCGCGGAGGCGGCCGCCGTGGCCCACGACGTCGCATTCTACTGCCTCAGAGGGGACTCGTCGCCGCAGAACCTCAACTTCCATCCGCTGCAGCTGCCCGCGGGAGCCGGCGCTGGAATGTCGCCGCACTCGGTGCAGAAGGCAGCGTCGGACGCCGGATTAGCGATCGACGCCCACTTTATCCATTTGAGGCCCGCCGGAAATGCGGTGATCTCGCACGGGAGTTCATGGCAGCAGCAGACGGAAACGTCGCGAGAAAACGACGAAGTTTTCAATATTTCTGTTGAAGATTATCTCTAGTTATATATATGAATTATGATCCAATGCAATCTGCAAGAGAATATTTTTTCAGAAAAAAGAAATTCATGCATGCATCGAGAAAATACACAAATTAATATTCTTATGATTTTCTCCGATGAGCGATTCCAGTAAAATTAAAATTGATCTGACTTACACTTATATTATTATTTAAGTGATTCCATTACGTCAACATCCTACGCTGAGTACGAAACTATGTATATTTTGATTTTAAATAAAAGAGTACTAAGATTTTATATTTGGATCGAAATTTAACCAAAACTGTTCGTCAGATTAAAATTTAGAAGAGCATTAAGTTCACGTACTTGAATTTAAAAAAATGGGGAAAAAACAAAAAAATATTAAAAGTTCGTATTTTTGACTAACCCTAATGTATATCATAAAGTTTATTATGATAAATTTTCTCCGCATTTAAAATATGATCTTTTTTTATTCAAGTTTTGTCCTTTTGAAGTGAATTTTACAAATTCAACCACACAAAACAGTTCAACCCACTAACGACTAATGTACACTCTGCTGAGAAACACAAGCAAATAAAAAGACTAATATCGAGCGAAAACATTTATGCATCACTCAATCGGAGAACGACATTCTCCGACTGTTTGATGCCTTGGAAGTTCTCTCGGGGCTTCCAAGGAATTTCCTGGGGGAGGAGGCCTCGAGGAGAGGACTTCCGATCCTATGGGGAGAAGACGGCTCCAGAAGGGGCCGTCCGGTGCCGATGAAGGAGGTCGTCCGGGCTGCCCCACCGTCGGTCAAGAGGAACCGGAAGGTCCAGTGCAGGACTTTGGGCGCAAAGACTCTGTAGAGGAAGAATACGTCGTACCAGCTCGGATACTTCACGTACGGGTCCCCTCTGCACGCTCCCGAGACGATGTGCTTCGCAAACTCCTCCACCGGGCCGCCTCGTACATTGGCCTTGAAAACATCGGAACCGATCAAACAATTATACAAGATTCCTATGTTTGGTTGATCACAGAAAAGATTCAAGAAACGTGAGGAGAAGATCGATGATCTTACTTCTCGTTCTTCCTTCCATTGCATCTCGGCGCCTTCCTCCATCACGAACTTGCCCCTCCTCATCTCTGCCCCGATCCAACCGTGCGTGGCTACGGTTATCCCCACCTCGTCCTTCAGCTCGAACCTCAGTGTTTCGTAGAAGTTCGTGAGGGCCGATTTAGCAGCCTGACACGAGGAAGAGAAAAGTATCATTTATAGTAATCTAGATTCACAAACGAGATCCTCTGTTCCAAAATGATAATCCTCTTTCGAAACAGAGGATCTTGAAATACAAGAACCATTTATAGTAATCCCGACTCGAAAACGAGATCCTCTGTGTCAAAACGATATCATCTAACATTCTGAAACAGAGGATCTCGTCTCTCGTCTCTCTCGTCTCCCTCGTCTCTCGTCTGCTAAAACCTATCAACAGAGTTCAACTTACAGAATACAAGCTCATCCTAGGCAAAGGCAGCCAGTTCTCGACCGAAGTGTTCACTACTATACGGCCGTTAGTCTCACGCAAATACGGCAGCGCCACATACGTCGGATACACATTGCCCCAAAAGTTTATATCCTGAAAACACAGACCAACAATTGCATTTTTCTCCGAGTGACAAAAAACATTGATGACATATATAACTCGATCATACCATTATAATGGGAAACAAATTCGAATCCGTGGCTTCCTCGAAATAGAAAGTATGCCCTAATGTCACTGTATTCACTAGATGATCCACTGCATCAAGGCCAACAATTAAAGGGACTCGATAGGTTAAACAGCAGGGCGTTCCTCGTTAGTGTTGGCTGTGCGCTTACCTCGTCCGTAGCAGTTGATGGTCTCGTTGATGAATCTCCGACATTCGTCTTCCTTGACAACATCAGCAGCTATTGTCAAGACATGTGGTGCTCCGAATCTTCTGGCATTGTCGCTTATTGCTCGTAGCCTATGGTCTCTTCGCGCCACTAGCACAAGGTTGGCGCCTCTCTTCGCGTATTCATACGCGATTTGCTGTTGATTCAATGGACACCATTGTTATATATATACTGGTTTTGTGGTGATGCAATGATCTTTCAATAATGAATCGGACTATTGCACAGAAGCGGAGTTTATCTCGCCTGCAGCACGAGCAACAGTTGCTCGTGTTGTAGGCGAATTCCTTCGAAATTGAAGGAAAATTGGATTTCTGGGTGAGATTAATCTGAATTTGTATAGGCATCCAAGAATTCTCAATGTTTGAGATTGTGAAACCAACCATTTTGACATATATACTTGAATTTGACGTAGAAGTAAAGAAAGAAAAAGAAAAGGGAAATTTAGGTAAAAATTAACCTCTCCGATCCCAGAAGAAGCACCGGTGATGACGACGACCTTATTTTGGATGGTCTGGCGGTGGAAATAAGTGCTGTAAATCCACTCGCAGGTGCTGATGAAGTAGAGAGTTGGCCATGCAAATGCCATCATCATCAAACTTGCCGGCGGCACCACCAAATTCAACGCTCTATTTATCAACTCCATTTATTATTTCTTGATTTTGATACAGATTCGTAATTTCTTGGAGGAAATTGAGGTTTTCTTGCAAGGGGGCGTGGAGGAGATGGTGTGTTTTGACAGTTAGTGGTGGAAGATAAACACCATAGCTGCATGCTCAGCAATTGTGAACACGTGTTTTTCTGCGCAGGCAACGTAGTCACCGGATACTGGACAAACTGCTCAATTTTTTGAGATATAATCATTATATTTTTTTTCAGGACCTCCTTTCATTTTCGAATAAATGTTCTCATCCATCAAATATTATAAAATAAAAAAATAGGTAAAGAATTTTGCATTAAAGATAAAAATAAAAATTTAATGTAATTTTCAAAATTCTAAAATATGACACTTATTAAAGGACGAAGAAGTAAATTATAATTCATGGAAAATTTTGAAAACACTTAAATTAGAAGAATAAATTCAGTTTTAAAACTATATTATAGAGAATAAATATTTTAATTTCTAAAAATTTATTGAGTCCCATGAACAGTTGATAAGTGTAACTTTGCATTTAGTAAAAAATAGTGAAACGTATTAGGTTTGATATTCGAATTTCAATATTTCATCTTTTTTTTTCTTCTTAAACTTTGGATAGAGGATAATTTTTTTATTGACTAACGTTCTTAATTAAAAGTTAAATTATCGCATCACACGACACAGAAACACAACACAAGTCAATATGATGTAACTTTAGTCTTGGAAACAAATGGTCGCACGCAATTTTAGATGCTAACATGTCCCGTTATTTTCTCTGTTGCCATTGTTGAATAATCAACAGATTTGATTACACTATTTTTTTTTGTTTTTATTTTTTTAAAAATATAGGAAATCCAACAAAGAAAAAAAAGTGTTTTCTGGAACCCAAAATCTCCCATTAGGCACCTCCAAACCTTGACCAGAACTCTTGCATCAAATCATATAGGCATATATAGTTCCAATATATATATATATTCGTGTATATATTTATATGCATTTAGACAAAAACATATGTAAAACCTTTTTGATGTAATGCTAAATTCTGGTCTAGGCTTTTGAAATTCAAACCCTTTTTCTCATTCTCGTTGAAGATCATTTGTCTAATATTCTCAAATATTTCTTTCCCCTTTCGAAATTTTTTTCCATACACATTCAACAGATTTTGGGATTTCTGAAAACAATTTTGAATTCTCAAGAGGTGCAGGAATTTCTTCATATATCATCAAGATTTTTCGAGGGCATCATGCATTAAGAAATTATTTTTTCTTAATTTTTTGGGAAAATAAGGATTATATATATTATGGGGTGCCTATGTTCAAAAGGAACCGATGTTAACGACCATGTTGCCGAATATGAAGCGAAGAAAGAAACGGAGAGAAGCAAATCTCCAACTGAGCTAACTCCACCGGAGGAGGTCACAGTGAAAGGCAACGGCGGCTCCCGGCATTCCCGGTTGTCGATAAAATCAAGCTCGCGATCAGGTTCTGTTAATGCCGAACGCGTTGAACAAAACCCTAAGGATAAGATCATCGACAGGCCTGCGAGCGGACACCGAAGACATTTGACATTGAATTCTATGCGAGGAAGAGGGAGGCAAGAGCCCGTCTCAAGTATCACGAGCCTTCCCCAAGGCACCAAAGGCGAGGCAGCGGCCGCAGGGTGGCCGCCCTGGCTCGCTTCCGCCGCCGGGGAGGCTGTCAAAGGATGGGCTCCTCGGAGTGCGGACTCGTACGAGAAGTTAAAGAAAGTAGGGTTTCTCTTAACTCTTGCCCGAGTTCGCACACCTCTTAGCAATGTTGGTTTGCCAATTAACACGCCTATACTGATTTGTGCAGATTGGACAAGGGACGTATAGTAGCGTCTACAAGGCTCGAGATCTCAAGAGCGACAAGATCGTAGCGATGAAGAAAGTGAGATTTGTTCAGATGGATCCGGAGAGTGTTCGTTTCATGGCGAGGGAGATCGGCATCCTTCGCCGGCTAGACCACCCGAACGTGATGAGGCTCGAAGCCATCGTGATCTCGAGCCAGTCGGGGAGTTTGTACCTCGTGTTCGAGTACATGGAGCATGACCTAGCCGGACTTTTAGCGTCTTCGAAGGTCAAATTCACCGAACCACAGGTAAACTGGCTAGTGAAATTCAAACTCATGACCTTTCAGCCACCAACTAGGAGGCATGCATTCGACTAATTACTTTCCGTATGCAGATCAAATGCTATATGCAGCAGATTTTAGGCGGGCTCGAGCACTGCCACAGCCGGGGCATTCTCCACCGCGATATCAAGGGTGCAAACATCCTTGTCGACAGTAAGGGAGCCGTCAAGATTGCGGACTTCGGCTTGGCCACAATCCTCAACCCTAGCAAGAAGCACCCATTAACGAGCCGCGTCGTGACTCTCTGGTATCGAGCTCCAGAACTGTTGCTCGGAGCAACGGATTACGGAGCGGCCATTGATTTGTGGAGTGTTGGTTGCATTCTTGCTGAGCTCTTCACTGGGAAGCCTATCATGCCTGGAAGAACAGAGGTATATTCAAGTTTCAAATCAAAACAAAAAAAAAACAAAAACAAAATAATAATAAAAATCGATCAAAACTGTATTCTTTTTTTCTTTTTCTTTTTTCAGGTTGAACAAACACACAAGATATTCAAGCTGTGTGGTTCACCAACAGATGCCTTCTGGAAAAAGACGAAGTTACCACTTGCTAGTAGCTTCAGATCGCAGCGCGTCTACAAGCGCAGCGTTTCTCAGACATTCAAGGACTTCCCCTCGTCTGCATTGGCTCTTGTCGAAATCCTCCTCTCCATAGATCCACAGGAACGGGGCACTGCTTCTTCCGCGCTCAAGAGTGGGGTATATACATTACTTCTCCTTACCTCTAGTTGAATAAATCGTGCTATTGAATCATTGGCTTGTGCTAAAATGGGGCCATCTCTTGGTTTCAGTTCTTCACTTCGAAGCCTCTGCCCTGCGAGCCATCTAAATTGCCGAGGTACCCTTCAAGTAAGGAGCTCGAGGTCAGGATTAGAGACGAGGAAGCAAAGAGGTAAGACTGCTAACAAAAACACACAAAAGAAACACATAAAACGCACACTGTTCTCTGAGAAAACTATGTTTTGGTCCTAAAACAGGCGAAGAGGCGAGAGCAGTAAAGGAGGTAAAGAAGATAATGCAAGCAAGATTTCAAACACACAGAAGGCTATTCCAGAGGGACAGGTACTCTTATCTATTTTCACATGCTTTTATTATCCTGCAATTTCAAAAAAATCAAGATTATGAACGAATTTCTCAAAAACAGGGGAAACCAAACACGAGCATGAATTATCAGTATAATCCAGACAGTGGGAACGCCTTCCCTATTGTGCCTCCAAGAGTTAGGAATGGATGTACTCACCAGTCGAAGTCTGTGATCCACCCGAATGCAGCGGGATACTCTTGGAACAAGAAGATGAACGACGATCCTGATCACTCAGTCCACGGCCTGCGTCACAACCATCCTGCAGAGCTCATGAGACAGGGGACCGAACTACGTCAACCTATGGTAGACTCCTCCGACTTCCACCCAAAGAATAGCCAGCGGGGATTGAATAACGACTCAAGGGTATGTTTCTCAAAACATAGCTATATCATCAGTGGTTTAAAACACGTGTCTGAAACACCACCCGTCTGATCTTTTCAGGGATACATGTTCAAGAAAAACAGGATCAATTACTCGGGACCATTAATGCCTCCGGGAGGCAACATAGAAGACATGCTTAAAGAGCACGAGAGGCAAATCCAAGCGGCCGTGCGCAAGGCGCAGCTCGACAAAGTCAGGTCAAACGTGAACATCGAGACAAACAAATGAAAGACGAACTGCAATGATCAAGAATAGATCTACTAGACAATGCAGCAAACGAAAACAACTTACATGAAATGTATATGGAAGTAAATGCCTTCAAGGATTAATGTCAAAGCAGAATTTGTTGCGGGCAGAAGATGAGAGTCGAACTAGCTGAAGGAGGGAATGCTGGCTATGGTTAGTTCAGTGCTAGTCGAGCAAATTTTAAGTAAAACGTACTGAGTCTATAAGCAGATTTATATTTTGGGCAGAATAAGTTTTCTAACAATGTAGAAAATGTAATCATCTTATTCTTAAATAAATAGCTTCTAACTAGAAAAAGTAGATTCTAAGTGTAGGATGACATATACAGTTACAGAGCAGCATTTGCTCTGTGTAAACTATTCAACCAAAACACACAAACAGTGCCGATTTTCTAGGTGTCTGAATAAATCACGCCAAGAAAAAGCTCTTAAATTTCGAAAGTTTCCAAATAACCTTCACAATATTGTAATTCTAGTTAGTTGCATTTATAAACATAACTTTTATTTATATAGAAAAAGAAGGGGGAGAAACAAAGAAATAAAATTACTCTTTTACGACTCTTGAGCCAAATACTGTACATTTGAGCAAGCTCACTCCCCGATCCTGAATCCGAGTGAAGTTGCTCGGGAAGAACTAGATGTCTTGTTTGGGTTTGCGGCTCAACTCCGTGTAGGGACCCCCCATTAGTTGCAGAATCTCTTCCCACAAATTGTCGGAGGGGGGAGAATTCTGCAATTCCCAAGATATCAAGTTCGCACTACATGCAGCAACGTGCCAGTAATCAGACTCGATTTCCTCTCTTAGTTGGTCCAGCTGCCATCCCGCGTATCCCATAAAAAATCTAAAATCTTGAGGCAGAAGTTTCCCTTTTTTGATCATCGCCAATGCTTCATCCAAACTATTTCGGGAACCAAAATATACCCCCGGAATGACCTCCTCGAAACCAGCAAGTCCGGTAGTTTCCCCAGCCCTTAGCAGAAACATACTGGCATCGAGGGGTCCTCCGAAATGCAAACAACAGTCGGAAAAAGTGGTTCTCAACGCAATGTTAGTGGGATTCATATGTTTCATCTTTTTGTGAAGGGGTCTGTTTATGACTACCCCAAACGGCCCCTCCTGTGGATTCCTGGTTCCAGATCTGAGAAGAAGTACTACCGTCCTCTCAAAGGAGTGAACTCCATCGAGCTTATCTGTAGAGATAAGGAGGCAACCATTTTCGGGTGCTGAAATAGGGTGTGCCCACTTGGAAGGAAGAGATTTTAGCCTGGGTGATGTTTCATTTTGGTTATGGACATTAGCTTTTTCAGCCTGCAAGAACATTTCAGTAAAAAATCGAACTTCAAGGACAACATTTTATAACTCAAATTCATGTTTCTATAGACTATATACCAAATTTAGCATTTATCTAAAGAACATGTTGGAATCAAATGAATGTTAAAAGTCTTTAATGTTTGGGGCTCATCAGCCACAGCAGAGGTCCTGGAAACCTCAACAATGAATGACATCAAGTGGAAAGATAAATACCTGTTCGAGAAAATAGAGCAGAGCCCTAAACTCTCTCCAATCCAAGGGTTTACATTGCGGGTTCAGTGAGCTTGTATCATCAGATTTCTTGATTCCTGGAGGAGGATTGTTTCCATCTCCTCCAGCTTTCAGATTATCACCATTTCCTCCTGCAGAGACAAAACTAACGTTACAAGTCCACGATCGTTTCATTGCAAACTCATATTAATCCGCTCTTTATTAAGAATATCTAAAGTACCGGAGGAAACAAGACTACCATGGATTGAAAAAAATACATGCCGGTATAAAATGTTCTTCATATATCAAGAACCATTGCAAACTCGTACACACTTCATATCCATAGGAAAAACCAAAGGCAAACTTCTCATTTTCTTTTATTCAGCAACATTATTTACGCCTCTCTAAAATTTGGCAGGAAAACAACCAATGCGAGGTTTCCTTTATGTCAAGAACAAAACTTATCGAAGGCTACTCATAATAACTTATACGGCTACGCCTTGGACCAAACACTCAGCATAAACCTTTCTTCAAGAACAGATCTTTGCATGTACAAAGTAGATTTTGAGTATCGGGACCTTCACTGTAGGCCGGGTGCAGCAAAACGATCAAAACATACTTGGAATTTTTGTCAACAGATCATACTTAATCAATACATAGAAGCCATAGCATTGTGACATCGATCCATTTTCCACTTAGCTAATAGCTATGTCCATCAAGTCTATTGTTGCAAAGCTGTAATTAAGTTCGACATAATCAAATCCACAGTTCCCTCAACACCAAGACTTCTAAACTAATAAATGAATGAACTCTGACTCCAACTCCACTCACTCAATCATGAACTAAATGGAGCAGATTCTACTATATATATATATATACATATGAGTGTGTGTGTGTGTGTGTGTGTATGTATATATATCTTTGGAGGAAACTCTACTCATTTGTGGAGTTGAGGGGAGCTCAAGCACCCCCCAGTTATTTTTGTTTTATCACTTTTGACTCTTATGGTATGTTTGATAGGATAGATTAGGCCAATATTAGATTATTAATTATAACTAAACATAGTTATAATTAATAATCTAA
>JAYDZE010002742.1:0-10920 GCA_034509125.1 Monilaria moniliformis
ATCAATATATGTGTGTGTGTTATGAAGTGACGCACAATCATCGTACAATGTATTTGGTTAATATTTACTACTACCTGATAGGTAACAATTCAAGAACTATGCACAAATAGTAATTTAGAAAGTATGGATCCTATATATTAAAATTCATGATGATTTAATCATAAATAGTTTTTATACTATTAAAATTGAGTTCATCAATCATCATCCTCTGATTGATGTGTGAGGTAAACGAGACATCAACTTGTTCCTTTACATGTGAGCTTAAATCATCATTAGCTACAATACGTGGATGAAACAAATCTTCATCAGTTTCGTCTCTCTAATAAATACTTTATTAAAATTGTGTTCATCGCCTCCTTAAAAGAATTTAGAAGGCAAGAGGAGTATATAATATTTGCCAAGTCAATGATAGAAATGAGACTTCAAATCGTGAGAATTCGGTGAATCGATTCAGCTTTCTAACGCCATATTCTCAATCACGAGCCTAATAAAACTTTTTGACAAGTTCAAGAAAATAAACGAAAGTTTATGGCATTTATTAAAAAGACTCCAAATTTTTGGATTATAAACTATATTGTAAATATATAAGAGATTATATAATACTCAAATTTTAGGTAGTATATAATACCAAATTTCATTTTATTCATCCAATAATTGAGAATTTTTGCATTTTTGTAAAGTTTTAAACTAGATTTTAATGATAAGAAGGGTATAAACATATTTTTTTTCGCTTAATGTTAAATATAAAAACTGCTTGCAGATGTCCGCATGCCAATTTTTCAGTTTTTGTAAAAATAAATATATTTTTGAATTTAAAATGATATTTACCTTTGAATTATACATCTTCTTGACGTAACAGCAACACGACAATTAACATTACATTGTGCGACGGCTATATGGTGTGATGGCATATCAACTCCGTTTATATCCTTAAATTTGGAATTTCAAGTCCTCCATCGAAATGACTTCGTACCATTATTTTATTTCATATACTATAATTTACACAAATTACTTCATACTCAATTAACATTCATTATAATAAAAAACCTAAAATAAAGTACGAGACCAATCAAAATTCAGAATTAAAAACTGCTCTCCTATTAGTATGTTCGTTAGAACTTAGAAGCAATATTTTATATTTAAGAAACTACATCCACACACAATATTCGTCATATTACAAAACATAAAATAAAGTGAGATTGTAATCAAAAGTCAGAATTGAAGTTTTGCACCAATAGAGTCGAGATTAGTACGTGCCAATATAGGAATATTAAGATATAAATAAAGTAAAATATACACCTGCCTGTCCAGACAAGAGAATGATCCAATCACATATTGCAGTCAACACTATTTATGCTGCAATTGATAATCAAAGATTAATGACTATAAACCTATAGCACCATTACAATGTTAGGCACATTAGGATTATTGCACTGTTATATTCTGCAAACTCAGAAGCCATTTGAAACACTCAAGCATTATCATCACCCTACATTGTGACATCTCTATTTATTGGAGATTTTTGCAGCTCTAATTTACAAATTTAGAACATCTAAGAGAAGTTTTCTTGAAATATTGGTAAAGACATAGGACAGTTGAATAGATACAGCTGAATCCACCTGCGAGAGTGGTTATGCAGTGACATCTGACCTATATATTGTTTCGCGAACCAGTTACCAGTGTGAGAAAATCACAAGCAGCAATCTCAATCCTTCTTATAGACCAGCTTCGTGTAATCAGGATTCCACATATTGTTCTGTATGTAAGTTCTAATTTCATCCTGCAAAACAAATCAAACATTATGAGTACCTTAATATCATCAAATATTAATGAGTTCGGGCAGCTTTGTAGATTTCACAGAAGAGATACTGAACTAGATTAATTGACAAATAAATGATCCGTAAGTAATGATCTTTTCTGTTCATTGTTTCTCTCTACTTCCTGCAAATCTCATGTGTCTAGGATATGGTAATATTACGGGCGGCCATAACAGCAGTAATTTAAGAATAATTGTAATATGGTTATTACCTTTTGAACCGCATTTTGTCAATTAGTGACTTTGAGCCATTCATAAATAAAAGTATGAAGTGAAGAAATACATTGAATTTGACCCTTGAAGGTGAATTTAGTGATAAGTAATCTATGACATAGATGCCAAAAGATATTGGATTCAGAAATAACTGGTCAATGATTCTTGATATTTCAAATGTGATATATGATATTATCCCTGTAAGTATCAAGTCCTCTGAAATCCTTGGATATTAACTAAAATCTTAGTTGACGGGATCACGTCACCACAACCAAGACCTGCATTGGTACCACTAAATAGTACCCCCCTTACCCAACCCCAAAAACAGAAGAAGCTCCAAAGTATATATAATGATAATTTTAGGTTGAAGGAACAATTCCCAGGCACAGCAAAAAAAGCACCAAAAGCAGAAGGAAAATTTGAATATTAAGATAGCATTATTAACCTGATTAAGTTTCTGCAGTTCCCGTGCATCCATCTCACGATATCCTTCTACCAGGTCTTCTTCTATGGCTTCTGTAATTACTGCTGCAGCTACTTCCTTTGTAATATCACGTATTCTGCTTGCATGTTTCAATATTTAGTTACGAGAGAAGTACAGTACTTAATTTCAAGGAAGAGACAAAAATCATTGGGTACCTGGAAATCGACGGATAGATAATCCCTTTATGTACCTCTTCCTCAGTCATATATTCAGCTAGGCTGCAGTTGTAACAAATAATCTAGTGAAGACTTGACTTCATACTTGATAGGTAATATGTGCTATTCAATGTCTGAACATTCAAATGTATAAAGAAGTTTCTAATATTGCAAGGCTTTCTTTTCTACACTTCCTTTTCGTTTGCTTTATCGTTCTCTATGTTTAGAGTACCCTATATCATGTTTGTTAAAACATCTTCGACAAAATAATAACTTGTTTCTATTTTCATTACATATACACTTTAGTTTCAAGGCTAATGGCCTATTTGGTTAAAGAATGCTCAAATTTCTTACATTTCTATATGATGTGATGTTCCACCGATTTTATGTACATATACTTCTAGAGAAAGGATTGAGTGAGAATGGTAACTACTGGTGAGAAATGAATATACATGAACAGATCCGTGAAATCCATGAACACGAGATGAATAAACACATGAAATCCATTGAACAACCACATTAGTAGATTTGTATGTGTTACATTTATTCTCATTTCCCAGTGAATTCATTCACTGGATCTCATCCCTATACTTCTATATCAAACATATATACTGATAATTCAATTTTCACAACATTGCATCTTGTTAATTATGAGATATAATATCACATTACTAGGAATGTCAGATAGAATTTAAACATCTTCCAAAATATTGCAAATATGCTATAAGCATGTTATAAGCATATAACAAATTTGTTTCATTTTTAGTTATATTATTAATTTCATGTTTGAAATATGAAATGAGACTTATAGTATTGAATACAAATTAATATAATATATATATAAATGTGATATAATAATTACTACAAATATAATATGAGATTATATTAGAGAAACAATTCGAGTGTAAACACCTTATTAAGTCTTATGCATGTGCTTATAAATTTATTTTTTAAGCACATGCCGATGTATATTTACTTTCTTTAAGACAGTTATCAATTGAACGTTATATATTTAAAATGATATTTGAAATGATTATCCAGTATATTATAGATTAAAATAACATCAAAATATCAATTTTCTTCAGACTGCCAAATGAGTTGTATCGCTTGACCAACGACATAAAAGGAGGGAACAACCAGTAGAGTGAACCCTATTGTCGTCATACACTAGTCACACTTAACAACAATGAAAATGAAAAAACAAGAATAAGTTCTTTTTTTAATCATTTTTAGTCTGGATAGACCCTGTAGCTTATAAATAAGTTAGGAGTTGGCAAAGGACCGAGTGCTGTCATGCCTAAAATTATTTGAAAATTCATTAACAAGAATAGTAAATTTTAAAAGTTGGAAGTCTCTTAAGTACCATTCAGCTGCTGCCTGTAGCATCCCATCTGAGACGATCTTAGATCCAGATAGAAGCGTTCCAAGTCCAATCCTGCAATAATGACCCACATCATTAAGATGAAGAACTGCTAAGTCTAACATTGATCCATAATTAAATACAATTTTCAAAATCTAACCCGGGAAAAAGGAACATGTTATTTGCCTGATTGCAGTGGCCAATATGCCCATTCCCTGTGCATATTTAGCAATGAGTAAAAACAATTATAATAATCATGAAGAGATCCATCTATACTAAATGATTTTGCCTGTAAACTGATAGGCCAGTAAAATTTGAATAAAATCTTCATATCCTGTCCGACATGCATAACGAGGGAACATCTTTCTTGTCAATCCTGAAGGTCAGAATGGTGCTATACTTTTTACATTCTTTCATCTCCTTCTTGATTCAGCGGAAAAATGAATTTGATGAAAGAAGATGGGGCCAGGGCAGGGTTTACATACACTTCAGCAAAGAAAACTTTTGTGGCAAAATGGAATTTTTGTGGCATCGATCACAAAAATCTATATCTAAACTGATATAGAAGGAGTTTTGTTTACAAAATATGATTTGCATATTATATCCCCGTTATATATTTTTAAGGGCAATAGTATAAAATGATATATTATATTATATCTATTATATCTATTACTATTATATCCCTCTTATGTTTTTAATATAAGGATAAATATATAATATGATACATTATATTTACTATGTTGAATGAGAGGTTACATGTGCAACGCACATACTCCCAGCTAGTACTACTAAAAAGATTGGTAATGTGAGATGTCAATCACATGCAACAGTTCATTATTAAGCAAGATCTGGACAGAGACTAGCAGTTATATCATATTAGGGAGTGCTTGCAGGAAAAAATCGAAGGCTAAACAGTAAACTTGATCAAAATGAATTAATTTGACAAGTGAAGAAGCATTTTTTGTGGAAGAAATTTGAGCAAATATTCTGCAAAACGTTAATGTCACAACTCAAGGTCTAGAAAATAAATTTTGCAGGTTGGACAACAAGTTTCTAAACATCATCACTCCTTAAAACAGTTCAACCTCCTTTTGGACTGGAACGCCAACAGATATTCCAACAAATACTAAATTTTTAAGACTTAGTAGGCCAGAGAGGCCAGATAAAATTAATCTATGTATATACTTTCACATGCTTAATACTTCCTCTATAGTCCTCCACTTCAGCAGAAAATTTAAACCTGAAAAGAGCTAAAGTAAAATGAAAACAAGGCAAGCTGCAGTGAGGAAGTCTAAAAAAGTACCAAGGTCAACATTATTGAATGGGCTTCCACTTCCAAATATGATGTGGTCACCAACTATGGAAAATGCTTCCTCCGGGGTGCACTCAGCTAAAAAAGGTCAAAAGGATTTTCTCAAAAAACCAAAGGAAAAATGTCTGAATACAATAAGTTTTAAACAGCATATGCAGTACCATTTTTAGTAGGATTAGACATTGCGAAAATTGCAGGTCTGGTAGAAGTTGACTGTTTTAGAGCTTCTAATACCTGACAATCAAAAGATTCAATTCAGAGTAAAACTACTTGGACTTGTAAAATTTGCTTATCACAACCAAGGATACATGAAAGAACGAAAATAGGTTAAGACAAAATATCAATATAGATCGTGTAATTCATTCAAAGATAAAAGGTTGTAAGAAGAGTAAATAGCAAATGAATATGAATTTGTACCTCTTTTGAGAACAAACCACCAACAGCTGACAACCCAAGAAGTACATCTGGCTTTACTTGCCTTACCTGATTAAACATCAGTTGAGCATTGGTTATGCATAATTATATCAACCATCTAAACAATGTGCATGTGCTCATATAGACTGTCACCAGCTCTCCCTAGAAGACTGTAAAAGAACAGATATGAACTAGAAAATAAAAAAAATAAAATGTCAAAAAAGGAAATAGTTGAATAAACATTAAAAAGCTGCAGACTCCTTTCCTCCAAACCCAGAAAATGCATTAGATGCAACAACCTACAATTAAGCTGGCGCTTTTTTTTCCTTACAAGATATAAGCAGTGCAAAGATCAGGCAGGGTCATGAAGTTCATTAATAAATGGCTTAAGTAGCAAAAACACCGCTATTGTTTACACTGAATAATAACTAACTCCCTATCATTATGTTTTTTTTCAACTTACTCCTAATCGTTCAAAAAAATAGGCCAGATCCATCTCCGATCTAACAGTTGTCAAATGTTGTTTATGAAATCTATTTTTTTCCTTTTTTTTAAAATTGCATTCTCTCTCTCTCTCCCCTGTTGAGCTCTTCCCGCAACGAGCAGTTGGTGATTCCAAGAGGGAATACGTCGTGGAAGGTGTTAGATCCGATACGGAGGTTGAGCTCCACCACGTTACGTCTTCTGGGGTGAGCAAAATATCTGTAATCCGAATAACCAAACCGAACCAAAATATTAAATTCAGTTAAAATCTTTTGGATTTTCGGATCGGATTTATTTTTCTTCAAAATTCAGATTTTCAGTTTGGTTCTATTTGATTTTTTCCAAACTGAAAAAATCTGAAAATAATTATAATATATTATGCATATAAAATTATATTTAAGTATTATATTTAAATTTTAAATATTTCTAACCCTAATATATATTATATATATAATAGCTATAAAATTCGGGTTTAGATTTTCAATATTTTCAGATATTTTGGATTTTTCGATTTGGTTCGGATTTAGATAGAAATATTATAGATTTTCAAATGTTTCGGTCCGGAACGGATTTCATTTTTATAAAATTTTGGATTTTCGGATCAATTCGGATTAGGCAAAAATCCAATCCGAAATCCGAATACTCACCCTATGTTTTATTGAACGTTGCATGAAACTCCGGTGTAGGTGCAACAGCTCTGCCCTTTTCTAATGGCCCAGTTAGCCGCCAGAATGGACTTGGTCATGAGCGGAGAAGAATTCAGCGACGGCGGCATAAGTGGTATTGGCAGCATGGCAGCAAATACAAGCAGCAACGGCGAGGATGACAGAAACCGCAGTGGCGAAGAAATGAGTGGTTGGAGCGCAAAAAATTGAAAAACAAGTATGTCCAATAAATTCTCCCACATCTCGTGCTTCGCCTGCATCAAGCTACGATTTAGGTTTGGCAGCCTGAAAATTGAGCAAGCGTGGCAGAGGAGCTTTCTGATGACAGTCGGATGCCAGTTTAGATGTTTGTGTGCGTGCTGTGTGAGGGCAGCAGCAGCAGAGGGATGGGAAAGGTGGGGTGATGTGGAGCCAGATCTGGTGTGTGCGTGTGTATGAAGCCAGATCTATACATTAGTTACATTTGGACCCCACCCAGAAAAAAAAGAAAAGAAAAAGGAAAATTCAGAATTTTGTTGACGGAGATAGAAGGCCCGATAGTCATTTGGGCGATCTGGCCTGTTTTTGTGAACAATAGGGAGCAAGTTGAGAGAAATATAACAATAGGAAACTATTTGTTTTTTGCTGTAAACGTTAGGGGTGTTTTTCCTACTTAATTCTTAATAAATATATGTTTTGGAATAGTATCTGTAGGATACTAGATCATGTTCGGAAAGTAGCCTTGCATTAAAGTGTCATATGTGAGATCTTACTATTGACTAATTCATAGCTGGCCATGGGCCTATTGTAGAGGTAGCCTATTGAGTCAAACATTGTTCTACCTCAGTAAATAGAAAGACACTATCAGATATTTAACAATTCACACATCCAATCATCAAAGTAGCTAAAGGTTTAACAGACTGACCACTTCCGCAAGGCTAGCCCCTTCTCTCAGCCCTTGGCGCTCAATCTCTTTGACCCTCCTAGCAAATGAGCGGGCATCTGGATCAATTTTTTCACGAGCTTCCGTTATAAGCCCCTGAATTATGTAAAAGTTACACATTTTGGGTAGTTTCTGCTGGCAAAATATTATGTTTGAACGGCAAGATGGAAATAAACAACATTGCTCTTCATGTTCAGACTTCTAGAACAATCAGGAACAGTTATTAGAAACACAATTTACGAATACCCACACCAACAAATATGCGAGTAGATAACTCACATTAGCATCGACAACCCAAAATTGACTCCTAGCACTTTCAAAAGCGATGTCGGTGCCTCCCAGCATTCTTGACATTGTTTTCCTTGCAGCATTGAGGACACCTATTCCAGCACTGCAGCCAGTCTTAGTGATTCCTAGGTGGAACAATAGGAGGAAGCAATTATAATGGTAGGTACCTTCCAGCACCAGCAACTACAATTTTCATTCTAGGAAAGTCAATCATAGGTCTTCCTTGTGCTCTGACTGCTCCCAGAAGACCCGCAAGAGCGACCCCTGCTGTTCCCTGGTTGGTTTAGTATGCATTAGATAACAAACACACAATCATCTGGTTCTCAATCATAAAGGAAATATAGAATGACTTGCACCATCAAATTATTAAGAACCATTTATTCTTTAACGGAACAAGCAATCACCAAAACCAGCTCCTCAGTTCATTGTGTTTAGGATCTTCAAAGATGCGATACGAACAGCACAAAATTCTTTCTATTGCTTCTTGGTGGTTCTCTTATTCATTCACCACAAGAAGCTGAAATGATGATTACAAATCTTTACTTTTTATAACAATAAACATCTAGGACTAGTAGTTCAGGATTTAATCCATTTGTATTAGGCATGACTTGCTTAGATAGACTAGCATAGTCAATCAACCATACTTAGAACTTCAAATTTTTTCTTTTTTTCTTTCGCTTTTTTGAGTGTAGGACTTTAAAATTTTGTTCTCTTATAAAGCCTGGTAGCCTTTTTATTTATGCCTCTGTTCTGGTGTAGTATTAGCTTGGATTCAGGATGTGAGAAAAATGAGCTGTTGACATATCCTCATATACACTTGAAGATAGGTGATAATAAAATTAAGCAATGGAATGCCAAAACCCTCCACTATCCAGTCAAGTTCATCTTTGTGACCTCAGTAACCTTCCCAACCCCTTGAAAAGGTTCAAATGTCAAGGAATTGAAGTTAATATGAAAAGAAATATTTTGCCACGATTGTAGAAAAGTGAGTTACAACTTGCACCCACATTCATTACTACAAATGTTTCCCCCAATTTTCTATGAAGTTTTTCTTTAGTTATGTCTCATACTAATCCATTTACAGGTGAAATAACTGAACAATGCCCTTGGTAGCTCAGAATTCACATATCATCTTGAGATAAGTAGTAGAGGCATATAGCTATCACATCTGTGGCCCAACAATTACACAAGATCTTGGGAGCTTGGTTAGTCAAACTACCGACTCTTTAAGAACTTTATACTCATTAGTGATTTTTGATATCATCTAATACTATGCCAAATTGACAACAACAATAGCGTTAAAACCTCAAGAAATCTAAGCAAAATCATCCGCACACGAATTACATACCTGAACGTCATCATTGAACATTCTGTACTCTTTCCTATAACGCTGCAGTAGGTTAAAGGCCCACTTACTTTGAAAATCTTCAAACTGCAGATATCTGGTGCATTAATAACTCAGAAGAACAACTTACTAAAAATTAATCAATAAACTACACTAAAAACTGCACCTGGACAATCACATGAGGCCAACGGGTAAAAACTGCCTCCATGAATTCGTCAATAACTTCAAGATACTCCTCTCCATCAAGGCGATGCTCTTGCAATCCCAAATCTGCAAGTAAAAAGAACTAAGGTCATTAAACTTAAAGAACTAAGAGTAAGACTTACAAACGCTAAAATACAAAAAATTTATTCAGTGTGATCTTAATAATTATTTGGAGATTTATGCAAGCCATGACTGAATAACACAAATCCAATAGTAACATGTTGGACAAGATTCTCAAGTGGATTAGGGAAACTTTCACCAATAAAATCTTTTTTATAAACAGAGATGCCGTGATTATAAGCAGAACTACACTGCAGATATAACACAATTCAAAGACCACGAGACCTGCATTAAACATTTGCAACATTGACCAAAAGCTGTGGTAGAATTAATGTCAACACCTTGAGGTAGAATAGTAATAAAAACAAAGATTCAGAATGTGGGGTAAAACTATTTCATTATGTTATATAGAAATGATACATAAAGCATTGAGCCACTTACACAAGGGGTCTTTCAGAAGCTGCTCGTTGTTGGTTCCAACATCAATCATGACAGGAAGTACCTATGAAAATACACAAAACCCAAAAATGGATTATCAGGACATGACTCGAGAGAAAGAGGACAACAAGATAAATCGAATCTGTTCACTAATGAGTATGTCTATCCATTTCCGTGATCTTTTTTCTGTCAGCTGGGAATCATGATCAATGATAAGGTGGGAAATTACCAGTTCAAAGAGATCAAAAGCACACTAAAAAATAGACAAGGTACATGAAAAAAAAACTAAATACGGGATATGTTACTTGGGGTTTCCTAGTTCTAGCATAGTACAGGAGAACATCCAAAGTCAACTAGAGTATTAAAACAAGATACTCACTTCTTCTACATTTTCATCCTGTTGCAGAGAAACTGTCAAGAAGCTTCTTTTTTTTATAAATGATGTGCTAACATATAATTCAAAGTTCAGGTCATCCTGTTTTCAATGGTTTCACTACCCATATACGTATTAGTTATATATTTACAAAATATAACATTCCTGTTTCCTGTATGTATGTCCTTATAGGTTTTTCTGGTGTTTCGTTCATAAAGACTTGGTAAGATAGACCGCAGGCCAAGATTTAATTATTTGTGATACAGTAGATGATAATGCACTACATAGCAAGAGCAAGATAGTACCCTCTTTGGGTTTATCCCTGCAGCAGCAACATAAAGATCCAACTTTCCAATTGCAATTCCAATTCCCTGAACTCCTAGATCTC
>JAYDZE010002753.1:0-10920 GCA_034509125.1 Monilaria moniliformis
ATATGCTATTAATAGAAATTAAAATAAACATAACTACGATTTCGCTCCTATATCATTCTACCATATCACTGAGACATATGCGTTTCTTGAGATGAACTCACTCACACATATAAATATTAGGAGTAAAATAAATATATAATTAGAATATTTCTTATATTCAATAACTAATTCACAACTAGATAAAAATAGCACATTAAAGTCCGTGCATCGCACGGGTGAAACAAGATGCATTAACTACCTGAAAAGAACAATGGTTTTTAGGTTGCATTAACTCTGCAGCCATGTAGTTAAATATATCAAAATCTTAAACGAAAAATACGTTACAAATAACAACATTACGTGCGATGATATAAATAGACCTCACAAAAAATTAAAGATTAGTCTTATTGCAGTTAAACCCTTTTGTATGAGATAGTTGAAATTATGTAAATATGTGCGATTAACAAAGTGAATAAACGATAACAAAATCTTTGGTACGTGCATAGCACGGGTGGCACAGTAATGAAAATAAAAGTTAACATATACTAATATATAAAGGATATATACCGTTGTTCTATTTTTTAGTTTGATATATTTCTTATTATATTATATTATATTATATTATATTATATTATATTATATTATATTATATTACTCACTCCGTCCAGGTAAAGATGTCGTACTTTGTGAAGGTATGAGATTTTAGGAGCTTTTGTTTAAAATGTTTAAGTAGGTATAGAAAAAGTTGTTAGATGTATTAATGATAAGAGAGAAAATGTTGTTTAGGATATAACATTTTTCCAAATATGGAAGTGAGACATATTTGGTGGGACAAACTAAAAAAGAATGTAAGACATCTTTAATGGGACCGATGGAGTATATTATATTATATTATATTATATTATACTATATACTATTGTATATTATACTACTATAGTACTATATATAATACTATTGTATATGCTACTATAATAGTATAACGTACATATTAATAATACTAAATTATTTATATTAATATGATAATTAATGCAAGTATTACTAATATGTTATATTAATGAATAATGATCATTAGCTAGCATGAATAACTGTAATACTATAATTGTATGCTATACTTTTTCCTTCGTTTTTGAAAAAAAAAAAGAACCGCAAGCGGCCATTTGGCGGGAAGATGGAGAGGTATGCTCGCTCGGCAGTTGGGAAGATGAAGATGCATGATGTGCACCAAAACTGTATAGTTTCCACAATCCTTTTATTTTATTTTTTATGCTATTAATTGATTTGGATATTGGGAACATAAAGATTTATTATTTGGTACCATGTGTATAATATATTCTATTATGGATAGAATATATCTATCGACTGAAAACATCAATAAAGACTGACTATTTCCATGAAAAATTGATTCACAGAAACGTTGAGATTCTCATTTTCTTTATACAATAACAATGAGGGAAATATTGCTAAAAATGAACAAACTATGTGCACCAAATTGCACCATTTTTATATTCCTCCTTTTAATTTTATTTTTCTTGCATTAATGCAGAATTTATTAAATTGAAATATGATAATGAAAATTTTATTTATATAGTAAAATAAATTATTATATAATTAATCTTGGGATAAAATGATTCAAAAGATTATAGGTAGGAAAGATGAAAACATTATAGGGAAGATGAAAGGACGCAGATAACGGTAGGGCTGAGTATTAGGCGACGTGCAGGTACAAAGATGAAGGGATGCAGGCAGTTGACGATGAGGGTGTTAGTACCGTGAAGTGTTACACATAATTCGTACTTTCCTCGATTAAACCAAATGAAAGGTTACACACGAATTATTTACGGGAAGTTCAAATTCAAAGGAAATAATATTTAAACTATACCAGCACACTATACAATATAGTTTTTAATACTAGCTAATGATCATTGATATAAAATATTAGTAACATGTATTAATAATGATATCAATAATATAATATTATACTATTATAATATTATAATATTATATCTATTGATAACAAATAATGATCATCGATATAACCTAGTAGTATTACTTGTACCAATATCGTAGTAATATGAATAGTTTAATATTATATACATAAACTTTTATGAATTTAGATAGTTACGCAAATAATTTTGTGATATACTATTATACTATCAATATAGTAAACGTGATCATATGCTATAAATTAAATATAATATTATAATACTATCATACCATTATTTATAGTATATACTATAATATGCTATAATACTATCATAATACTATAAATGATATTATATAATATATTATTAGATTATTTTATAAATGATCATATTAAACTATATTATGTAGTATTATACTAATATATCGATGATCATATTAATATAAATAACTTAATAGTATATAATAATATTTAATTTTATCTTTCATATAATGGTATAATAGTATGTAATATTATTTATTTTGATATGATCATTGATTTAATAATATAATACTATATAATATTTTGTTGATTTGATCCCTTGAATAATAATATAATAGTACATTATATTGTTTAATATGACAATAATATGGTATATATAATGGTATACTATATTATTCATATTATAACAGTATAGTAGTATAATATATACAATCGTATAGTATATTATTCATGTTGCTATAATCAATGATATCACATGTTATATCAATGATTATTATCTAGTATTGATAACTATATTATAATAGTATAATATATATATTATTATTAAATTAATCAATACTATATACTATTATAATATTATGGTGATCATATTACTACAAATTAATTATATTACTATGATTATTGATACAAGTATTATTAACATGTTATACTTATGATCAATTGCTAATATTAATGATCATTATCTAGTATTAATAGCTATAGTGTATAGTATTATAATATTTTATAAATGATCACTAGCTAGTAACAATAACTAGCTATATTTTGTTTGAGCATATTTGCATAGTATTACAAATATACTAATAGTTTATATCAATTATCATTAGCTAATATCAATAACTATAATATTTTAATAGTATTGTTTAATATGATCATTGATATATTTTAATTGATTTGATCCTTTGTATAAAAATATAATAGTTTTATATCATTGATCATAGCAATATGAATAGTATACTAATATGATTGCATTGATTATACTATTATACTATTATAATATAATTAATATAGTATACTATTACATATACCATATTATTGTCATATTAAATAATATAAATTTTATATTATTTGGCAGGTATAAATTATGAGAGAAGGCTCAGATTGAGAGAAAAAATACTGCAAAACCAGTTGCATCGGACGTGCCGTCTGGATTTGCCCGGCCAAGACACAGGCTCATCCCATTTCCGTCAACCAACCAAGATCATCACAACCCTTTTCCAAGAATCAATCGCCCCTAAAATCGAGATAAAAATTAAAATTTTCCTTTTGCAATTTGTCTTCCGGCAAGCAGCGGCGGGCAGCAGAGGTTGGCCGCAAGAAGATGTCAAAGAGGCGACAAGGGAGATGAAGTGACGGAGACGATGAGAAAGAGAGGAGAGAGAGAGACATAGTGGGTAGTCAAAAAGTTATCTCACTTATCTGCGCATATCGGAGGGGGGCGTAAGTTACATAGTCTGGGGGAAACATATGACAACAGTGAAATACGCGCAGTTCGAGATGAGCTTAAATTACAAATCGCGGGCTTCACTCTTTACTATGTAGTCAATGAAACGGGTGGATTATACTATAAGATGCAGATTTTTTATCTTTAACAGATCAAAACTAGAGTACCAAACGGCTCCTAAAGATATTATAGTGTTTTATGTGACGGTAAACTATTGTATATATTATAGTATACTAACAATTTTTGGTATACTATTACAATACTTAACTATATACTACAGATTCAATCATTTTTTCGCCACTCGCCTTTTGATATTCTTGCTTCTTCATTTGAAATAGTAAGAGAATCATCCCTAGTACGCGCGGCCTCAGAGCTAGATGAGAGCCCGTTCACAGAGTTAGATGTGAGCCTCTCCATTGAGTCAAAGCCGAGGACGTTCATAGAGCCCGAGGTGGGTATTCCTAAGTCGCCTCAGCCTCAGGAGGATGAACAATGACTCAAATACAACAGATTAAGAATGGCTTGTAAATTAACTTATGATGTTTACATTTTGTTATTATTTTTCAAATTTATTAACTATATATTGACGTGCAGGTTGTATCTTTCTAGAGTAGCAGCTGATTTATGCCATGATACTTTCAAGAAAGCTGTGGATCTGGCAGGATATCGCGTGATGACTCTTTCCAACGAATATTTTTAAATTTATAGGGAGGATTTCACGGTAATTGATTTTATATTTTAAATTTTATTTAATTTTACATTATTAATTAAAGTTTTTATCTTTATTTTTTTACAGAAAAAGGTTAATTTCGAGGATTTTCCTGAAGCCACAATAAAGTCACTGTGGGTTAAGAAATGTCGAGTTAGATACGGCAATTACATCAATCAAATGGAGAAAAAGATGAAGAAACCCTTCCATTTCACAGACGAGATGTGGGAGCTTTACACAAGTAGATGGAAGAAGTCCGAAGTTATAGAAGCTTCCACGAGGTGTTCGTCAAACTGTAAACAAGGACATGAGAAGGCCCCCGCCACACACAGTGGCGGATCTGTTTCGTTCATCGAGACAACAGAAAAAATGGTAATACATATTTCTTTTCTAATTTATTTTCTTTTATTATATTTTAATTCTTTTTTCTAATTTTTTTTTTCAGGCAAAAGATAATGCAGAGAAGCACCCACGTTTTGGGAAGTCTTCCAAAAGACTCACAAGTTTACAAAAAAGGTCGATTCTCAAGGATTGATGTGTTTCCAGTAGGCAATGCAAATTGAGGTAAATATCGACTTTCAATTTAAATCTATTACTAATTTTTTTATTTAAATAATGTAATATTTTTTTCCCGAATGAACAAGTAACGAAAGCCGCAGAAGAAAGACGGGCTGAGGGAGAAGAGAAACCCGACCTCGATTCCATTTTCCTCCAGGTGGCATGGAAGGTGAAGAAGAGAAGACAAATTCCTGGAGCGGGACATGGGACGAGCCTCTTTTTTCCAGATGTTACAGGCTCGTCCGACTCAGATGCCCAGTTTCCCGAAATCGACCCTAGCAAGGTCGATGAGGTAGTCGAGCAACGGGTTCAGGCAGTCTGTGCCCAGTTTGAGTCCGAGAACAAGTCTCACAAAAAGAGAATGGAAGAATTGTAGATACGTGTTGCAGCGACCGATGAGAAAGCATTGAAGATGGCTGAGCAGATGATTGTAAAAAAAATATTTTAAATATTATAGAATTTTGTTTTAAATGTGTATTTAATTCTTAATTTTAATTTTATACATTTATAAATTAAAAAAGAATTAGTAAAAGTTACCGAGCACAGAAAGATTTAGGCATATGCCAAATATCGAAAACTACCAAGCACCAAGTGCTCGATAAGTACAACAACCAGGTCGGGTTCCTCATGATGCGATAATGTGTATAATATGGGATGGGTTCCAGAAAAATGGATCCAGCCAGATGGATTAGTGCAATAATGCCCACCCGACCGGGTGACCTTGACGGATTCCAGGGAGTTGGATCCAGTTAGGTGCAACATTGCACTTGAACAAACTTAGTCAGGTCGTTTTACCTAGCACACATGTGGTCGGTATATTTGTTACACTCGTGCACCTCTCGGAACACAACCACCAGTCGTCGGCCCGAGCACTCCATAGTGCTCAGTAATTATTGTGCCTTGTCGTCTGTTGTTTCTCGTATGGTACCGAGCACTTGTTAGTGCTCAGTAGTTGAATGGCTTGGTGCTTGGTATGTGGTTGGCAATTTAGCGACGAGCCTTACATCGAGCACCCGCAGTGCTCGGAAGGTGCTCGGTAATTTCTTGTTACCGAGCACTTGGGAGAATGTAGCGAGCAATATGGTGCTCGGTAATCAATGTTTTTTTTCCAGTGCATAAGATATTTGTTATACTCATATTAAATTGATTGTATTATTTAGTGCGCTCATGTGATACTTGCATTCAATGATAAATTTGATGAATTAAGTTTAATTGCAGGATGACATGTTTCTAGTATCTTTACTATATACAATGTGAATATTTTGAAATCGATTGCCATGTTTCTAAGTTTATTGCTATGTGAAATCGATTTCGTGAACGATATAAAATATTAAGCATGAAATATTGTAACAATTTTAAAAGTGTATTTTAACATTTATGTTATTTCCTGTTAAACTGATTTAGTGAACACATGTGATGTTGTGACTGTATTCCATGATATGTTGGCGAATTATGTTTCTGACGAGATGACTTGTTTCTATGTATAATATAAGTTTTTTAAAAAATAAACACAAACTTGGTCAAGTGCACTGTGCAACTGATTTGGTGAATCCTATTCATTTACTGAATTGAATAGACAGATTAGTGAACTGGTAGAGTAATGTTGTTGAAGTAGATGATATATAGATAGCAGCAACAAGACGGACACCAGTATTTAAACTATGCCCCCTGTGGAGACCTACATGGCGAAAGCCAATCTAGCTTGAATGGTGGTCAGTTGGCAAGATCTTCGAAGCAACTCAAATTCTTTCGTATGAGATAATGTGCATCGCTTTTGACTTGAGATACTAACAATGATAGGGACAAAGTGGCGATAAGTATATAAGGGTTTTATAAGGAATTACTGAAGAATCCTTTGTGAACATCGAAGCATCGTAGGTTGGTTAAACTTCTTATTGTTCGTGTTTTATATGCATAGAATATCTATATAACACTGGTAATGCATATTATGAGTTATTACAAATAAAACTAAGTGAATCGAACTAAATTACGAATCTAATCATGGTATTATTTCCGCATATATATATCGCACGTACAATGTTAATGCTCGAGTTTGGTTCAATCAATGCATAACATTTGATTCATTTTATAGATTTCAACATGTACAATCATGCTATGCACGTAATACCGGAAAAAGATCGAGCTCGAGCAACGGCTAAACCGTGTCGTTTCTATATTTCTGGTTGGCATTCATTTGTTAATTTTATTGTTGATTTCATCTATACATACTATAAGTTAAATGTATAGTTTTATAACATGAGTGGATAAAAAAATGAGAAAATTATATTATATTTCAGCAGTCCCCATCTTTTTTATTCAATGTTAACTAGGATAAGAGATATACGGAAATATTTTTAAATCAAATACTCCATAATAATATATTATTATGAATTTGAGTGAAAATGAAAAAGAAGGAATTGTCTGAAAAATATATCCATTATATTAGGAAAAAATAATCCACTATATAGAGGAAATAAATGAATAAATGTCATTTAAATCATAATTTTGCATTGACTTTTGGTCAATCTCATAACTTTTGAAACCGGTAATAAAATCATAACTTTTCATTTTTTCTCAATTGTCCCATGAATCAAAATTTTGGTGAAATTAGTTGTGATGTGGCAGCCGAAATTTCCGACGTGGACAAAACGTTCGTTCTTCAAAACAATGTCGTCAAGGCTAATTGAAGGGAGAAATGTCATTTAAATCATAACGTTTCGTTGACTTCTGATCTATCCCATAGCTTTTGAAATTGGAACATAAAAATCATAACTTTTGAAGTGTTTGTGAACTAAATTTTAGGGCTTTTTTCTTAATTTCATTATTTTGTTCGAATTTTACGTCGCGTATTTGGGGAATTCTTCTTCAAATTGCGTATTTGAAAGATTGGGGTATTGTTCTTCGAATTCGCAGCAATGAGCAGCAGCGACATGGAGGCTGGCTTCGCGAAGCTGCAAGGCGAGTATGAAAATCAGCCGCAATTCCAAGAAATCTTCTGTGGACGTCGACCTCTCGTCTCTTGGCGGCGGGATGAACACCACCTACCACCACACTCGCATCTTCTACGACTTCCAGTGATGTCGTTTTGCCCTCGAGGTACTCTGCAAGAACGACTAATTTGTCGAATGCGTCATCCACCACGCAGTGAATTTTCCGATTCGAGGACAGGTGCAACAATATCCTCCGACAGTGTGATTGTGGAGATAGACAGAGGCAGGAGAGATGAAGGTTGGGGAGACGGGACTAGGGGCTGGGTGGGGGAGGATTTTGAAAATAAAAGAAAAAAATAAAAAATCTTTATTTTAATGAAACGACGTTTGTTTTGAGTATCACCAAACGATATCGTTTTGTTTACCGGATGTTTTGTCCACGTTGGAAATTCCGATTGTCATATCATCATCGATTTCACCGGAATTTGCACGGGTGGAACAATTGAGAAACATAGTAAAATTATTGTTTTATTAGCAGGATTTATAAGTTATGCTATTAACTAGATAAAAACACAAAGTCATCATTAAAATAAATACATGTAAATGCCGAAAAATCTTATCGTGAATCAATTGAGAAAACATGAAAAATTATAATTTTACTTTCCGATTTCAAAAGTTATAGAATTAACTAAAAGTCAACGCAAAATTATGATTTAAATGACAATTATCTCATAAATAAAAAAATCATTGAAAATTTCTCTTGGCATTGATTTTTGTCTCGAACATGACATTGGACGTGTGGTGCTACAAGAGACGAATAATAGAGCAGAGTCCCAATGTGATGATTTAAAGGAGACTTTCCATCTTAACTTCTCGATATAGTATATTTGGATTTACTTAATGACAATTTTCTTTACTCCTAAAAAAAGTAATTTCCTTATCCAAACATAATATGTCCCAAGCGCTGAATTTAGGTACATCGTACCAAATAATAATTATATAAAATTTTGAAAAAAGGCTACGTTTGTATACCAAATCCGAAACACAATCATTTTGATTTCCAAGTCTGTGAAATAAGTGGGGTTTTGTCTCTAGGCCCATACCTAAAAAGTTTTACTCAAATAAGTGGGGTTTTGTCTCTAGGCCCATACGTAAAAAGTTTTACGTCCTTAGAAGTATTAATAGAATTTAGCACTTAATTAAAAATTTAGGAATTGCATATTAATTCATTATCAACATTCATAATTTTTTAGAAAAAAGAAAAGGATGAATTCTTCCAACTTTCACTTGACACCATAAAAATAATAAATTAACTTTGAGTTTTTAATTCTACGAATTAATCCAATCTTTTAATTAAAGTACTCACTGTTCATGTCTCTACCTTTTTTAATTAAATTCCAATATCATTTACCCTAATTTATGTCTCTACCTTTTAGCACTTTATCATATCGGTTATAAAAATATAAATCACTAAATGTCGCTCGGGTTCCGTTTCTTTTAAATGTATATGTTGGCAAAAAGACCACTATCATATTTTTCATTCATTATGAAAAATCAATAAAACTGAAAGAAATAAAAACTTAAGAGCGTCTTGGCAATAACTATTTATTAAAAAAAATTCATGAAATACCGTTTGATAGGTCAAATATTCATTTTTAAATTCATATTCAATTATATGTTTATAATTTGGTAATATTTGACAGTACGTGAATCCGAATCTTGACTCGTATATAACAATTCTATTCATGTTATGAAGGTACAAATTTAAATGGCACACGATTATTTTATTTTGAAAGGGTGGAGTATTTATAAAATATTGTTTATTTTCAAAGCATTGAAGAAAGAAAATTCTTAATATAAATTTAGCACAAGATAGTAAAAAATTTACGATGTATGCATGTGCATAGTTATCTGAAGTTGAATAGTTGTTTCATCCGTCGGCGGTACCCTTATTTAATTTTCCAACTGTACATAGAAATAAAGTGCTCTTAATTTTAATTAGTTGCGTTCATAATGGATAATTCTTTCAAAAAAATCAATGATTTTCAAGAAAAATACACCACTTATATTAAATTTTCGATGTTGTAGTCAATTGATATAATATTCCGCACATTGTAGCCGCATTCTGAAATCAAAATCTAACACTAAAATAAGAATTCAAGGCTGGATTTGAATTCCATAAACACACCCATTGATTGTTTGTCATTATTCTTATATATGTTCCCTTTAATTATAACTGTCATTAATGACGCGAGACATTAATGATATAGTGTAATTCTAAAATTGTTCTAATCGATGATTATCAAGAATGAGATATTGATGATATGTCATACGTTAACATGTTGTCTGCATCACATTCTTATAGAAAGTAGTTGATCTCACAACTACGTGATATTTGATATCTGTGATGGACACATGTATACTTTGGAGAATATTGGTATACACTACTATTAAATTGTTTGCTTCAGTGTCTACGGTTTATTAGTGTGTGGAGTATGTGATAGTCATTTGACCTGAGATCATTACACATTTTGTTTATTGAATGGTGTGCTTTGACCTTGTACAACGCTTTGCCTCCCCTCGGAGGATGAAGACACAGAGTTGTGTTGGGCATATCATGAGGCAAATGGAAATGGTAGTTGAATCAAGAATGAGATTCATTCCTTGAATTGAATTTCAAGAAAACACTCAAATTCTCTATATTGTATGACTATTAAGTTATTGGTCAATGCAAAGATATATTCAATTAAAGTAATTGAATATGATCGAATGAGTCATATAATAAAGATGAGATAGAGTGATTGAGCTATTTGAATAGACACATGGCAGATCCTAGACTCAATCGAGTGGTTCGCGAATGAAAAGATATTACATAAACTTCATATAAAGGCTTGTTTACCAAATTCACGTAAACGTCATTCATATAACGAGTTCGTTGCACAACGCAGTCTAGGAGTTTTGTGCAGACTGTGATTTGATCATCGTCGATAGTGGGGGCCTAGAGGGTCACACTTTATGTGTACTATTGGTCCGCTCAAGGGTGCAAAATTGGAGCTTCGTATTATATCTAATACTAGTCCAAGTGGGAGATTGAAAGATATATAAAAACTAGATTAGGATA
>JAYDZE010002764.1:0-10919 GCA_034509125.1 Monilaria moniliformis
GACCTATCGAACGCCGCCGTTCCACCGCCGTCGACCGATTGCTCGCTGCCGTCTTGAAGATGAAGGAGGGGGCTGCAATCTTGAACTTGATTCTTGAATGAATCGTTCGCGGCGCGTAAGAAAGAGAATAGAGGAGAGAGTCGAGAGACCCGTCTAGTTTCGGCGCAAGAAAAAGAGGAGATAGAGAATAGGTTAAAAAATTGAAGTTTTAACAATTACCCGCCTAATTCCGCCTAACCTCCGCCTAACCGCCGCCTAACCGCCGTCTAGGCGCCCAAGCGCCTAATGCTCCCGAGTTGGCTGTTTTCGCCGCGGCCATGCTCCGATTAGCGCCTAGGCGGCCGCCTAGGGCGTTTTTTACAACATTGGCTCAAATATAGTGTAATGATTTTGTTTTACCTTTTCATCCCGTTAAAATGAGAAAACCAGTGCGTGCGCTGACGGGGTCAATTTTGTCAATTCAGAATTGATGAAAACATATCCGGATATGACATCCACTTTCGGATCCAGTTAATTCGATAGTCTGGATTCCGGGCTCTTTTGGTCGCACAACCAGCGTGCTCACGAAGCAAAAGCAGAAAACCTCACTCTGAACTGAAAAACTCGTAACCCCCAAACTCAGAGAAAAGAAATTCACTGAAAATTTTCACACCTCCGTGGACGGAATATTCTATTAATCTGATCGGAATTCAGGTAGAATTTTGTGTAAGTTAGTTTACGAGTTCAATTACTAATTATTGTTATACTTTTTCCTTTTTGGTAATTGCCACTTTTTTAGCTGATTACTGTCACATGTGGTAATGTATATTAATTTATGTATCTGTTGGTTATCTGCGACGAAGGAAATGCTGATGGAATTTATTGTGTATCTGATGTTGGAGAAGCGTACTTATTTTAATTTGATGAGCATGTTTGTATATCATGCATGCGTTGAATTAATTTGCAATTATTTAAGATTTTGACTTTAAATATGAGAAATTAACGTTTCTGTGGAAAATGATTTGTATCAATTTATTTTTAGTTGTTGGCAGTTATTGTATATAAGTGGTGTATGCTTTAGTATCAATGGAAACAATGGTTGGTATGCTGGGAGATAAGGATGCTAGAAATGAAGATTTTCCATCGCAAGACACTGCTGATCCTGTTGTTTACCAGCTTGTTCGGGTACAGCTTTATCCACCATTAATCAATAATTTTTTGTGGGAATTGTTATTTAAGTGGTTCTAGCGTGGAAACCTTTGTATTATGATTCGGGCTTGCTTTGCATTTTCAGTTCAATTGTTTCCTAGGAAATATGATTGGTCGCCTTTCGTGGTCTGGAGTTTGCAATGAGCTAGTTAAAACCAATTAACTAAAGCAACATGTTTCATATCCCATGTACTGTGATTCCCTTTTAGGCAGGAATTTGGTAGTGATTTTCTTTGTCCCTGATCAAATTAAATTGGGTATCTTGTAAAATTTAAGGTTGATGGCAATGGGAGATTAGTACCTGCAACAGATGATGAGGTTATAGCAGTCGAAGACTTGCTTGAAGATGATAAATGTAAAGTAAGAAGTATAGATGCTGGTCAGACTCTAGGATGCAGTATAAATAGTGGGAGTAAACCATGTGGTCCAAAAACAGCTGAGTTCGAAGGCTCAGGTCCAGTACCAAAATTTTCTTTATTTTTTTCCCTTCATTTGTCTCTGTACTTTAAATGTTCATTACACTTGCAATTTCCATTTTAACACATCACGCGTAGCAGTTTTCTAAGTTAATACACATGTATATTGTTGAAGAAGCAAAACCCCATCTCCCTGGTTTTATGCTTAGCTTGCTAGACATTCCTCATCTTTTTATGCATCGAGAATAAAATTAAAGCTGGGTCCTGGCCAAGTTGGTGCTTAGGAGTATCCACATTAGCACATGAAAATGAACTCAAGTAACGTATATCGTACCAAAGCCTATATTGCTGATGGGTCCTCTAGGGACTGTGTTTGAACACGCTTTGACATTTTCTTCCCAATCCAGAACATCTTGGAGGTGTCTTATCAATGTTTTTTGGAAACTTTTTATCCATAGTTGATCTTCATTAGGGCAGTGAATGCAGCTGGAGCCTTACCAGGCATTTGAAATCTTGGGTGTTGTGGTTCTAAAGTTGACTTCCACCACATGCACGATCTTGTGGCATTTGTCCCCTCTGCAGAGCACCTTTCTATCAAGATTTCACCTGCCCTTTTCCTTTATATCAGTTCATAAGCATTAAGCCAACATACCCACAGGGTCAAATTTGAATGTGGAGTAAGCAAATTTTTTTAAATATTTGACGCGTAGCAGCTTTGTGATACTTTTCTCTTGTTGACTTACAACTTCAATTGTATGTACTTTCCGCTTCTGCATGGTTTGGGGAAGATCAGCTTTCAAATTTCTCTAACTTGCCATTTCATTTACTTGTTTGTCTTTTTATGCTTTTGGGATATCTAAATTATTTTTTCTTTTTCCCGTGCAGGCCAGCCACAGCTTAAGGTCCTAGAAGTTGGTACAGAAAAGCAAATTATGTCACCTGACTCTGAAATGGGTTATATAGAAGTAGATGTTAAGCATGAGGTAATCAATTTGGTGTTTCAGCCATGTTAATAGCTATTGTATGCAACCATATTTATTTGCTATAGTCGTACTAGGCTGGATTTCAGAATTGAGGAATGTCCAATTTTTTCAAATGGTGACTCTAAGCTTTTTCAGTGGAGTCGCTTGTATCCCATTTTGTCCCTAAATATCAACAACATTATTGTATACTTTTGTCTTTAAAATTTTGTAATTTTGTTCTAACATATACATGTTTGTTCATGATTATGCATTTCAAAGATTTGTTTGTTATAGAATGTAACAGATCTGCTCAACATTTTCGCTGGTAATAATATGCATGTTAAAATTTACCATGCAGGATAAGATCTCTAAATTGGTTCCAAATGCAATTGATGTCAGTGAATATCAGTTTGGGAATGTACAGGGATGCTCAAAGAAATTAGATGAATCAAACAAGGCTAAGACCTCCAACTCTCCTGTTGGTACTGATACTAGACCTGATTTCTCACTGTTGAATGGGGAAATACACCTCGACGACCTGTCAGTTAAAGATCTTCAGGAGATTTTTCAGGCGACATTTGGAAGACAAACTTCTGTGAAAGACAAACTGTGGCTGAAAAGGAGGATTATTATGGGATTGACTAGTTCTTGTGATTTCTCAACCACAACACTAGTAATTATTGATAACAGAGTGGCGAAGAAAGGTACAGATGAAACTGGTCAAAGTATGGATGGTTCTGGTTTGGTTGACTGTGTAGTTACATCTGCTCTGGAGACCAATGAAAGTCCAACCACTGTCTGTGATGAACGAATTGAAACCCACCCAACTGGTAATGCAATGGCAATACAAAGTTCTGCTAGTCAAGATAATTGCGAAAGTAATGACACTGACACAGAACACAGACCAGTAAAAAGAGTTCGAAAGCCCACAAGACGGTATATTGAAGAAATTTCTGAAGGAGAATCCAGAGATTCTGGTGCTCAAACTGCCTCCTCAGTTGAACCCCCGGCATGTGACCAGTCATCCGCAAAAGTTTGTGTTAGATCTATTCAGAATTTTGGACTAGATCAAAGATATCTCACAAGGAAAGATTCTCTTGGAGGTTGTGGAATTCAGGTTCCATATGTTAACCGCATTCGCCGGAGCCGTCCAAGAAAAAATTTTGTGACTCTGGTAAAGGTGGCATCATACATTTGTTTTTTGTGCGAACTTTTATTTCTTATACTCTGACTATTTCCATGGTTTTTAGACAATGTATATGGTTACCTGATCATCTGTGGACTCTTTTTCTGCGTGTCTGTCAACTTGTGAAGTGTTGAGTTGAAAGAGCAAATCAGGCGGTGGACAAATTCGAATTAGTTTGTACTATGCTAAAAGTATCGCTGTTCTGATGGAGGGTGGCCTCATAAAGGACACATGGATGACATATTTGGAAAAAAAATGATACAACATATTTCAATTTGAGCTTTGCTAGTTGGTATAGTTGCTGTGACTGTGAGGTTTAATTTAAGCCAGATGGAACTGGCATCTGAATCAGACCAGAAAATAAATATCATGCAACCAGCAAACATTTCACAATGATAGCAGGAATAAATATAAAAAACAGCTGTTACCCCAGATGGTTTCAAGAGCCTTTTAGTTACTGAGAGTAAATCCTGATTTCAGATGTCTGATGGAGTTTGATTCAGTTGAGTTTGCTCTGATGAATTCATCGCTTAAAAGTCCTCACAATTAGGCTTGTTAAATTTTTGCTGGATACATTTTGTTGTTGTTGTTGTTGTTGTTGTTGTTGTTGTTGTTGTTGTTGCTATTGCTGAGTGCTAAAGCATAATATCTGAACAGAGAACCCATTGGGATATTTTGAATGGCATGGTGAAAATTGTATTGGGAATTTTCTGGGAAACGATCTCATCTTGTTTGATTATGTTTCTTTCCCCTCACCCAATATTCCGTATATGCTACTGCTTTGGCTTCTTTGTTTGAAGTTATTATTCTATACAGCTTCTTTGTTGAATTGTGGGACCTCTTTATGTGTGTAGTCTGTTGCTTATTCGGAAAGATGCACTTCAGAAACAGAAAGGAAAAGTCTTCCGTTGGAGCAGGAAGTAAGAGTAAAAAGTATGGAATCGCTGAAGGCTAATTCAGATGATGATGTTGTCACTGTACCCACTGCAAATGGAGGAATGAGGAGGAAGCATCACCGACCTTGGACGCTCAGTGAAGTTGTTAAACTGGTTGACGGAGTTTCAAAATATGGTGCTGGTAGATGGTCAGAGATCAAACGCCTTGCTTTTGCTTCATATTCTTACCGAACATCAGTTGACCTAAAGGTAAGTGGCTAGGAGGTCAATTGAATACGCTATAAAGTTGGTTCTTCTGGTTTTCACTATTAGAATAGATTGAGAAGGTGCAATCATCATACAGGACAAATGGAGGAATCTCTTGAGGGCCAGCATGGCTGAATCACCAATGGGAAATGGGGTGAGCCACACATTCTTTCTTTGTACGGGCAATTTACATTTCAGTAACCTACCAATTCTAGCTGTTTTAAAAAGCTGATTTCTGTTGTTATGCAATTTATGGTGCAGTTAAACATGATATTTCTATTTATCCTTTATGTTGTCCCAACACCTTTGTTTGTTTGTTTGTTTTTTAAAAATAAAATAAAAAAGGTCATCGCCTTTGTTATATTTGTCTTTTTTATCCCAGAGGAGATGGTTGCCAAGAATCTATTTCTATTTCTTGATAAAAATCAAAGCAATAAATTGCCGTAGCATGATAGCTGTGAAACTTTTAGGAGGGTGGAAGCTGATGTTGCATAGCACCTGTGTGTTATTCAAGTCTGCCTCTACCCTGAAGTTCTTATTCAAGTCATACATGCACCGAGACAGTTTTTTGTTTGTTGAAAATATGTATGTATATACTGAATTCAAAGAATTTCAACATACACTGTTTCCGTGTTCTATATTACTTTATGATTTTATGCGCATCATTTTCCCATGGAGTAGGCTGACTATGTTGGGTGGATTTACAGATGCAGAATTCAAGAAAGCACGCGTCAATTCCCATTCCTGCCCAAATTCTGTCGAGAGTGAGAGAACTTGCTGATATGCATACACAGGTTCCTCCAAGTCTCACCCCTAGCAAATTAATTAGACATAATGACTCCAATAATCCTGTACGCATCGTAGATGTGCATGTTAGTTATTTTGATTAAGAAAACCGAGACTCTTCGATTTAGGGGTGGTGTATCCTAGGATTGCTGCGTAAGCATTAATTTGTGTTAATATATTGATGTTTGTTGATAATTGGAAACTCTTGGTTTTTTTGACTAACAAAGCATCAATGGGGTCAGAGACTTGTGTATTTGTTGTGACAGGTCACACGGTTCGGCTGCTCGGATGCCATCGGTCATGAGGTTTTTGCTCCAAATTCCTCTGTAATAGATGTTTAGTTAACGGTTAATTGCTAAATAAATCACCGCTTTTGATCCGTTCCGCAATTTAGATACTATATTTAAATTTTTTTCCAATACTCCACTTTTTTAATGTATAGCAACAGCAATTTCAACATTCCCAATATTCTCAGTTTTCAGCGTTGAAAGGGCGCATTATTTATTTATTTTTTTAATGGTGGGGGAATGTTGTTTTAGGGTCAAATTTTGCAGAAAGCAATAGAGGGTTGTCGAAATTTAACTGTGAAGTGATTATTGATATGACGAAAGTTGTGCAACGTCATCTTTACTCCGGCCACCCCTTCGTGCTTCGGGCATGGTTGTTGCTAGGAGAGTAATCTTGTTAAAAAAATGATTCTTTACAACTTATCATGTGTTTGGAAATAATAAGGAAAGTTATAAAAATTATAAATTTGTTTTGATTAGTTTATATACAATTTACAAATAAATTTAATAATTAAATTATAATTAATATTTATAATTTTTTAATAATTAAAGTAAAATTTTCTTAAATTAATAATAATAATGATGATGATAATAATAATATGCAAGACACGTGTCATCCGTAGTTTTAAAAATACACCTAAGATTTGCTTTGAATAAATTATTAATTGAAAAAAAGAAAAATAATAATAATATATAAATAAATAAATAAGGCACAACTTAAAATAATACAAAATAAAAGATATAGTTTGCATGTCAATAAAATAATAACAATAATATTAAATATGTGAATAGGTAAGAATTCTGAAATTGGAAAAAAGAATAGGGAATAAGAATTTTAAAAAATTGATAATATAAATTTTTTTTTGTGTATTTTGTTACAATACACATGTCGGAATCACTATTACTGAAAATATGTTGACAAGATTAAGAAGTTTTAAGCGCAAATAACGTTTAGCTGAGGGAGTAGATTTAGGCTTTAGCCACACCTTTCCTATTTTTGTCGAGCAAAAACATGAAAGATAAAACAAATTGATCATTGTATTTCAATATGTTGAGAGTAGGTAAATAACAAATTCTCAGTAACAAAATAATGAAATAATACGCTTCTCAATCAATATTAATATTATGAATAATTTCTCCTTATTTAGTCATAACTTGGGCCCAATATTTTGGGCTTTTTGCTGGTCATATCAATTTACTACATCCCACGATTTTAAGAAAGCGTTAAACGATTCGGTAAAGCCCTACAGACTGCGAATTCCTCTCTCCTCTCCCATATCTCTCCCTCTCGCCTCTCCCTCTAGGTAACATTTTGATTCAGTTGTATCTATATGTGCATGTACATAGGGGTGTATGAGTTCGGATTGACATATCAAGTATATCGACGAGAATTCTAGATTTCAATAGGTTGTTTATATATGCATCGAACAACTATCTGAGCTGAAGCATTGCGGAAAGTGTTTGTGTTAAGTTATAATCTGTTTACTTCAACTCCTCCAATTAGTTAGTACTTCTATACTCAACTGATTGAGAGAATGTTGTTGATCTTGTTAATTTTTTAAGGTAAATAATTAAGCAAAGATGGGGATCATAGAAAAGATTAAGGAAATTGAAGCCGAGATGGCTCGGACTCAGAAAAATAAAGCCACAGGTGAATTCTATACTCCCACTGCTCTCGATTTTAGCTCCTCTTCTCTGAATATGAGTATATTTGTGTCAAATGTATCTATCCAGGCCTATAGCTTGTATTTATTATTATTTTTTAACTAAGCTTCGTGCAAGCAGCTGTGTTGTATTTGTGTTTTGTGGAACTTCTCAGGCATGACGATTGGAATTGGAGTTGGTTTTGTTCTGAATTTAACTTTGATGCTGACATTTTATGTGCGACTTATTTTCTCAGAATATCATTTGGGTCAGCTCAAGGCTAAGATAGCAAAGCTGAGGACACAACTGTTGGAGCCTCCAAAAGTATGCAACCTTTTAGATTTTTGTGTTTTCTGGGGTGAAAAATCAAAGGAATCGTATCTTTGTTTCATTTGTATGTATTTGTACCAAATGCTTTTTTCTGAGACCTATGGCTCCTTTGCAAGTCACTGATATTCTGATATTCTTGATGGTGGATCAGGGAGCTAGTGGAGGTGGTGAGGGCTTTGAAGTTTCAAAATACGGACATGGCCGTGTGGCACTGATAGGTTTTCCCAGGTTGGTCATGTGATTATGTTAGGACACATGCATTGAAGACTTCAGATTAAGATAGTTTGACTTTGATGACTAATTAAGTAGTTTTTGGTATTTTCTCATTTTGTACAATGGGATTGACAGCCATGTCATTCTTAATTAGTTCATTAGATTATCCTTTTTAGGTTATCTTAAATTATCCCTTTTTATTTCCTTACCATTTTTAAATTCTAAAGATATGTTTAATTTGTTTTCTCTTTAGTGTTGGAAAATCAACACTTTTGACTATGTTGACGGGAACACATTCAGAAGCCGCATCATATGAGTTCACCACGCTTACCTGTATCCCGGGTATTATTCACTATAACGACACAAAAATTCAGCTGCTTGATCTTCCTGGAATTATAGAAGGAGCATCTGAAGGAAAGGGTCGTGGTAGGCAGGTAATTATATATACAGTTGATGTTATTACTTGATGCCTAGTGAGACAGAATAGGACATGCACGCAGTGGATTTCCCCTGTGGAAGAGGGAGAATTCTCGGGTTCAACCCACTCTGCTACCCCTCTTCCCCAACAAGGAAAATAACAATAAAAATGATGACAATACACACCCTGACATAAACTTCTTATTATTCAGGTTATTGCGGTTGCCAAATCATCAGATCTTGTATTGATGGTTCTGGACGCCTCCAAAGTAAGTCGTAGCTATATCAACTGCTCCTGGATAGTTCTATATTTTCTATGATAATCTTGAACTGCAGTTGTCTCAGTGTCATCTGTATTGATATTTCTGTGTGATGCTTTCACTGTTACGATATTTGTTTGCCTGCCCTCAATAACCAAGTTTTCCCCCCTTCAATGGTCATTATAGTGATCTCGTCTATATTTAGAACAAATTGCATATCCTGATGATTAATTAGACACAAAACACTTTGAGTATATGCTTCAGAATTATGTCATGAAAGCAGTATTAATTCCATGCTGATATTACATGACTGCTATTAATGGCCTTTTAGGTTGCTGCATTATTTGTGATCCTACAAAGTAAGTTATTGGCATAATTCTTTGTTGCTTGGTTTTGCTGACACTATGTGAACCCTCTATCTTTGGGAGCCTAAATACATTGTGTATCCTACTATTTCCTTGATGCAAAAGAAGATTCTAGAAAAAATATATATTTTCTGGCATTACCAGTAGCCTGGATAATTTGGTCCAAACTTGCTCCTTGATTTTCTGAATTTACATGGCTGGCTCGTGTTTTGCGCTTTTTCTTAGCATTTCTAGCTCGGTGAAATTACACATTGATATAATTAAGAATTTATGGTATTTTGATTTTGTTATGAGTAATTGGTAGTTATATGATATCTTTGGTCAGCTATCTCTGCATCTAATTTTTTCCATTGTCCTGAAAATCTAGAGCGAAGGGCATCGGCAAATCCTAACAAAGGAATTGGAAGCAGTTGGCTTGCGTTTAAACAAAACTCCACCTCAAGTAATGTATTTTTCAAATTTCTCCATTGTCTTTGGTTCTAGCATTTATCTGCAAGCAGTACTCAGAACTTAAGTGTCTGCCTTTAGGCCTAGTCCGCTGATCCTTTTGTGAGGGATAAAGCTTGAATATTCTGAATTCATAGCCTTGATTCCAGACTACCTATTCATGCTAAATGACTAGTCCCTATCCAGACAAGAATTGTAATTGAATAAATCTTTTTGGGGAAGGAGAGTGAGGCATTTCCTCAAAGTTTTGACTTCTAGCTTGTCTCATAATTGATGTGTGTCTGGTACTTTTTGATGGCAGATATACTTCAAAAAGAAGAAGACTGGGGGAATTTCTTTCAATAGTACATTACCATTGACTCATGTGGATGAGAAGCTTTGCTATCAAATATTACACGAGTACAAGATCCACAATGCTGAGGTAACTACTCATCCCCAAAGAGAAACAAACACGCACTAACTTCCCTCCCTCCCCCTCTAACAATATTGAGAAGTTTCTTTATGCATAGATGAATTTAGAAAACAACTTTTGTTTTAGTTATCCTTTCACATTAAATGAATTCTTATTTCATAAATGGAGATACGCATGCTTGAAAGTCATTGTTTTCTTAGTTCAGAGCAAATATGATTTTGTTTTGTACATCTGCGTGATGTCTGTGCACAGTACAAGTTACTTTGTCTGTTGGAAAGACCTTAAAGCTTGTAGACAGATTCACATTTTATTTCATCTAAAATCTGTTAATTTCCTCTCCGATAGCATTGATCTTCTTATAGCTTCTATTAGCTAGGGCTAAGAGTATTGCTAGACTTGCGATAGCACAGAATTGTCATAAGGAAAAGATAAAATCCCTGGTATATAATTCTAATAATGCCTTAGCACATGACCACCAATTACTAAGTGCACAGATTAAAACTGCTTCAATATGAAACACAAGCAGCAGATATTCACTTCAACGTGTGTAGACCCTGAGCTAGAATGTTCCAAATCTCATAGGAGATTCTCTTCTTCATTGTTTGTGTTCCAGCTGTATGATATTGCTGACTCTGTTTTAGTGTTGTGTTATGACATATGAAATGGTGACTGGTAATGGCTGAACTATGTACTAGAGCTGAGAATCTTGTTAACGGTGCTTTTCTACATTAATTTTCACAAGGTTTTGTTTCGTGAAGATGCGACTGTGGATGATTTGATAGATGTTATTGAGGGCAACCGCAAGTACATAAAGTGTGTATATGTCTACAACAAGATAGATGTTATTGGTATTGATGATGTGGA